>JAAGKR010009621.1:0-26007 GCA_011419295.1 Clarias macrocephalus | reverse complement strand
TCGGTTTGACTCGAACAACCCCAAATTGAAACAAAAACAGAGATGTTCACAGTGGAAATATAATCAATGCAAGGCAGATACATTAAAACCAAAGACAAGCAGGTGTGTACAAATCATGTTCAAATAATTCCTCCGTTCCTTTCCATGTTAGAAGACTGTTTCTGAAACTAGCTCCAAGCTGAAATCACTGCTGTCACTTGCACTACAGATCTAGGCACGTACATTGGCTCAGTCTTTGTCCTGCTAAGAAGACCACAGTGGTTTTCATCAAGCCTTTGCCATCATCCAGCTGTGAGGCTGAGTCACCGCATCCAAACACTTAAATCACACAACATCCACACTTTTAACACTCAGATCATAAGAGTCACTCAAGGGCATAAAAGACACAAATAAGAAAAATGAAATGTAAAGGAAGGGAAACAACATCAGTAATATGCTGGGGTGCTTTATTGATTTCTTATTCTGTTTGCATCTAAAAAGCACATAAGGAGCTGTGCAAAGTATTTCTCTTTTAAGCTTAGGTAACCTCACCATGTTCCATTCTGAGTCAGAACAATGTTAAGACCACAAAAAAATATCAAGAAAGTATTTTTCACTGATGGGAAAAGCCAGCCTTGTAGTGCAATCCAGCGCCCGGTTTAGCTGAATGACTGACACAGGCCGTAGCCAATCACAGGGCAAAGCAGAGAAAAAAAACAAAAGGAATCACAAACAGATGTACAAACACACTAGAGAATAATCTTGTGGATTTCCGGCAAATGCATCTGCGCCTTCGTAATATAACCTCTAAAGTGACCAAAACAGGACTGGCTGAAAGATCAGACTTCATACTCAGCATACCTTGTATTTTTAGTAATCATACAGCATTTGTGACCATTTCGTAATAATAATCATAATCATAATAATCATAATAATAATAATAATAATAATAATAATAATAATAATAACTTCTTGTCAGGAAGTGCTGAGGTGAGGAGGTGTGTGTCAGTCTTGGCCAAAAATTTCCAGATGAAATTTCATGAAGTATACTTGCCCAGACAATGTGCAAAAAATACAACAATCACTGTTAGATATTAATATATCTGTCTCCTAAAAAAATTAAAATAAAAATAAATAAAAAAAGATGAAAAGTGAGACACGAGATGCTTCTCGTCGTACAGCGCTTTGATTTTGCTTTGAAAGACAAATCATTAAAATAGGGTTATATTGGAGTTTGATTATAGCTTAAAAATCCAAAGCAGCTTGTGCTTTTCCTTCTCTCCTTCTCTGTTGCTGGTTCGGTAAGGATGCAGTTAAATTACTGAGTCCCGAAAGTTCACTCGCGGGCTTGATGTTGTGAAACTGAGTATAAATGTGAAATGGGACGGTGTAGAAAGTTTAGAAGGGCAACAAAAGTGTGAGAGCATTTTTAAAAATAAATAAATAAAAAAATAAATAGAAACAGGCGGATTTATTCCCATAGAAACAGGAAAGATCTACAAAAAATAATTTCATAATGATTCAGGTCATGCTACAAGTGATATTTAATTGTTCACTGGCTGCAGTTTTCAGGAAGAAGAATGGCTCGGGCTGCCAACACGATGTCACTAGAAATCACGTCTCTACTGTGTTCCTTCATCTGTCCACAGTTCTGTGTTTCTGCTCCAACAGATCTGACTGCACATGTGAGCAACTTTACACTACGCAAATGTGACTGCTTCAAAACAGTGGAAAGTTTTTTTTATCTATAGATTTTCTTCAGTGTGAGACTGTAGGATTCATTAAAAGCTTTTAAATAAGAAAGTCAGGGACGACCTCCACTGGAACGTGTGTGATCTAGCACAGATCCCCCCCCCAATTAATCCAGATTTCAATGTCCTACTTATTTCACATTATAGTGCTGTTAAAGCATGCATCCTAAACCTGACATATTGTAAGCGCACACATCCTCCACGGGTCATCAGTCCGCTCTTTTTCTGTGTCTGAATCTCGAAAGGACGAGACTGAAGAAATTTTGCACTGCCCAGGTCAGACAGCGCCATTAAGTTATTTCCCAGTGTAGTGAGTATATATTGTTAATATATATCTGAACGGAGCTCCAATAAATGCTATTGTAGCTGTGTGTCAAGGTCAAAAAGCCTGGAAAAGACCGGGGAAAAACAAAAGACAAAGCATCTTTGTAAAAACAAGACTGCTTGAAGAGGAACGCTCACTGAACAAACTTTCTGCAACAAAAGACACGACTTGCATGCAGAAACTGAACCAGACCCTGATGACACTATGCTCACCTGAGGAGAGACATTCAATTCAACTCAATTGTATTTGTACTGCGCAATCAACAATGTCACAAAACGGACAGGATGTCAAAGAATTCAGGATACGGTTCTATAATAGTATTTAGTACTATATAGTATATATGGTTTATATATTTTTAAAAATTTATAAAATTCGATTTATCCCAAGTTTATCTAAAGCAAGCTGGAGGTGATGGTGGAAAGGAGACGGCATGAGGTTTCTAACTGGAGTCTTCCTCAGTGATCTCGTATCTTTACATACATCTTCTAGTAGTCTGTATTATCCTACTGTATATAAACATGACTGACATGTACACACTTCAATCTGGTTGAAAATATATTGATTGTAGAGGGGGAATCGATTCAGTGATGTATCGTGATTCTTTTGTGTGGCCATTCATGTGTTAAACATTTTATTATTTATATGCTGTATGTTAGCATTTTTTTTTTATTCCTCTACAATCCTAGGTGGTGCACTCTAAACTAATTTATATAGGTCTGCATAAAATCTAAAATATATTGATTTGATATATTTATAAAATCCTGATACTAACAGATTTGCAAAACAAATCCAATCTGCACCTTGGTATCGTGATAATATGGTATCGGGTGCTCCCTGGTGATTCTGCCCCTGTACTGACTTTGTGTTGTGCTTTGGCAGGACGTTGGTTTGTAGGCTACCTCTGCCAACTCTACACATTAACAAACAAGAGGTCTTTTAGCAGAATAGCCTTTACAACAAACACAACCAAGAGGCATTAATTAAACTGACAAGAGAAAATTATTAGTTAGTGCTCTGGCAGCTTCACAACTCCGGGTTTATATTTACCACCTTATTAAAGTTTATTCATTTTTTCGTTAGCACAACTCACCCCATGAGTGTTTGGAATGTAAATATTTCCATAACATTTCTCATTCAAACATCTTCACCTGCTAAGAGCACACCTCATTAGATTCTGCCAACAATGCAATTTAAAGACTAATTGCGTGGCATGTCGCATGCCTGCACTTTAGTGGAAGTTGCTGCTGGTGTTGAATTCCCCCACTTTATTTTGTTCATGTCACTGTAAAGAATGAAAACGTTATGATTAGAAATGCACCAAACTGTTGACTCTTGACCATCTGGGTGTTTTTTTATTATTTTTTTTTATTTCTTAAAACATGCAATCCGAGATCAATTATCATAATGAAGACAGCGGATCTGGCAGCCGAAAGGGGCAACAACAGATGCCTTAATAATCTGCTCAGTAGCAGCACACGGGCATCTGATACGGATGAAGATCTCTTTAGGAAAACAAATATTTATGTGCCAATAGCAATAAGTGATGTATTGAACAAATATTAGTTTCTTTTATATATATATATAAATAAACTACACCCACATACAAACAACACACTCTACTGTATGTTCACAGTATAAAAATAATACTCTGCGAGTGAAAAACTAAACTTTTCCAGCAACACACGAAATCCAGCAGGAATATGAATTGTAATACATAGTGGAAACTACACCGTGATACTATATCATTATATTTAGACCTAGTACTATACAACTTTCAGAGACTACAAAGGAAAAAAATGAACAGCTCCCCTAGGTACATGCTTGCGTAATATAAATATAATCCTAACTATTTAAATATTAGTTATAAATAATATATTGGCTATCTACTCAGGCCATATGGAGCACTGATTGTATTTGCTTTTTTTTTTTTTTTTTTTTACATGGTCCGTTTAAGAACCAGGCTTTGAGAGAATTTTGCTGATAGTGTTGTGATGGTGATGTTTTGATACATAATAATGGCTGAAATATGTCCCTCTACATCAGGACAACAAGTGCTGGATCACACCGACACCAGAACAGTCCCAAGTGTGCTAAAGCCTAAACAAGCACGAGGAAATACTCCCCGGTCTCATGTTGTGTGCGCCCTTACCTAATCCAGCACTAAGACAGAGTTATTCTACATGTATGACGTAACACCAAGTAACACAAATGCAAGATAGACACAGTGTTGCACTAAATATATCATTTTTCTACAGCTTCATGTTGTCAGGCTTGGAAAGACTTTAATAAAGACATTTTGTTGGGCATACTTGTTCCTGTTAATTAAAACCACTGCAGCTCTGAGTGGGATGATGTATTATTCCACAAACACTGAAAAGCATCGCTGGAAACACAAAATGACGAATGCGTGAATTCATAAAGCTATAACTTTTTGATCTGTTTAATTTCAATGACACACAGGTCAGAGGCCAGGAGTGGATAATGTCTTCTAAGGTGATCCTTAATGGATAAACTTATCAAACTTTCTTTCCAGAGATGAACACGGAATATTTAGAGCCTTCAGTAGGGATTAATAATAAATCAAATGAGGCAAGACACCCTTACAGTGAACCTTTTCCATTCAGTGAAGTCATCATCACCACCAGCAGCAGAGAGCACACAGCTCTGAAAGGAGCCCGGCCCACGGCTATGACATCATCGCCTCTGCTCGCTTAGTCACCGACGGCCTGGGCAGCAAAACCGCCTCCTCAGTGACGTCAGCGCTCTAGCACCGACGCAGGCAGCCATTTTGAATCCAGCCAGTCACCTGGCACAAAAAGCATTTGGTGCCAGAACTAGAGAAGCTGAATCAGGGTTTAATAGATTTACATATTTATATAGTGTTCAGAAGCAGCAAATACTTTTTCAACCATGATTTTACATCACTGATTTAAAAAAAAAGTTGTTAAACAAAATTTAAAAAAACTAAACTCCAGGCAGAACTTTTTTTCTGGTGTTGCTGACCTCGATGTCTATTTATAGTCTATACTTTGAACCAAATGTACACAAGATATCCTTCAAAGTTGTCCTTTTAAACAGATCTAGATCGGTAACAGACTACTCTAAACAAAACCAGACAACAGGGAAACTGCGTTTGTACGCCAAAACAATCGTAATACTCAATTTACAATAGGTCATATCCAACGAGCTTATAGAAAACTCCTTTTCATTTGTGCAAGATACACTAGACATGCATAACGGAGATGTCTTTAGACTGTGATTCGCTTAAAGCCTCTTCAGTTTACGACTCATATGCATCAAGCTCTGAACTTATATATGAATAAGGAGAGTTAGAGAGGTGGGGTAAAGAGTTCTGTCAGGTGTAGACACCTAGCAGAAGGTAACAACCATCACACTTAACATATCAGGCAGCAGTCCTCGTCATTAAAGCAATGATCGTGTTTTACACGCCATATCTGAGAACTTTTCCGTAAAAGCTTTTGAAACAGTAGTCCGAGACGGAGATGTGCATGACAAGCAAACAAGGTGATCTGAGCGATCATCCTCAGCAAAGACACTTCACAAATGAGTAAACTGTAAGAAGGCTGAAGTTAAAGTGTGGATTTCTCCCTCACATCAGAAAGGATGCCGGAGGGAGCCTGGACCAAAAGGCATGCATGATATGATCTTCCAAAATCAATATGTTTAATCAAATGCTCTTAGGTAACCATGATGTAAACAGAATGAAGTTTGTGCTTCATGTGTGACTGCATGGAGGAGAAAGTGTGTGAAGTGTGGAGCGCAGTGCTGCAGTGTGTGTGCTGAGGGGAGAAGAGGCGTCACCTGCCTACATCACAGCTCAGCTCAGCTCAGAGCAGCTCGTTAGCCGTTCCTCAGGTCCTCCTGTGATGTTTACTCGGTCCCTGCCACTGAATAAGCACTGACCGGCGCGTAAACACCCCCGGACGTCGGTGGTTAGACCGGTAGATGCGACGGACGGACCGACACCGAGCCGTGCTTCAGCGTGAGCGCCATGTCGCCATATTATTCTGCTGTGGTTTTTTTTTTTTTTTTTTTTATCTCGACGGCGGAGTGGAGACACGCTCACGCGCACACTCACAGCCCCATTTAAACGGCTTTTTAGCGAAACCGCTCGCGCTCGAGCTAACGTCTAAACCGGACGCGTTGATTTAAACCAGGACAGGAGCGCGAGCTGGCTTTATTTCCGTTACCCTCTCTAAACCAATACGGACCGGACAAACAAAGTTCAATGTATAACTTAACACTCGGGAGTTCAGGTTTAGGCCACGGCGCTCAGCTAACTAGTTAGCAAGCGCATAGATAACAGTTATAACTTTTTTTTTCGGGTCGGCTCGCTCATTCGGGTCTGTGGTGGATATTTATTTCGGCTGATTTCTTACCTGTCCACGGGGTAGGACGAGCCGCGAGGCACCGGCAGTAGATCCGAAAGTGCGTTACTTTCCCGAGTGATGTGCAGAAACACACACACGGCCGTGAGAATGTACAGATTCTAACCGAACCCTATAGACAACAGCCGAAAAAAATGCGCGAGCGCAGGGGGTGCGACGCCAAAAGCCACGTGATTGCACACGTCAGAGGCCGCGTTTGCATACGCGAGAAGAAGCGCCTCCATGCCGTCCTTCAGACACGGCGGAAAAGTAAAAGTTTCAGAAAGTAAAAGGAAGTGTGAGGCAGCAAACCCCGTCAGGCAGAGCCAAGCGGCCTGGCTTCTCTCACACTACTGAAGCTCTCAGGGTTTAGGTTAGAGGTCATTGGATATTAAGCACCAATGGAAGTCTCTCTCTCTCTCTCTCTCTCTCTCTCTCTCTCTGACCGTTACAGCAGTTACAGCATTGCTAAAGAATGGAAATGACCAAGACATGTTATGCAAATATCAATAAAAAGAAAACAAATACGCCTAATCGCTCTCTCTCTCTCTCTCTGGCTTTTACTTCCTCCAGCTGTGTCTGCCCTGGAAATCATACAGATTATAAACAGATCGTGATATTTTGTGTATTGAGTATTTTGTAGGTCTTAGGCGACACAGTGGCTTAGTGGTCAACACTGTCACCTCAGGAATCGCATACCTGTATGTGCTGTCCGCGCGCTTGATGGGTTTCCTCTGGGTACTCCGGTTTCCTCCTACAGTACAAAGGCATACAGATTAGGATCATTGGTGCTCCAAAATTGCCCGTATCAAGATAATAGCAGCACGTCCCTGTAAGTTGCCAAGTGGCAAAAAGGTGGCTTTGTAGTTAGCACCGTTGCCTTGTACCTACAGGCTGCTGGTTTGATTCCTGCCACATGGAGTTTGTATGTTCTCCATGTACCTGGTGGGATGGCTTACTGGCGTTCCCAAACTGCCAGTAGCGTGTGAATGAATGTGTGAATGTTGACCCACCATGGTCGTAAAATGGGTAAGTGAACAGTTTTTTTTATGGATTAGGACCGCAACTGCTACGAACAGTTTTGCACTCAAGTCTCCATCAGTGAAGAGCTGTCAACTGTAATACAATATACATAATGTTGAAACTATAATGTTGAAAATTTATAATCCATTATTTCGTTGTCTCCCAGATGAGAATGGTTTCTTTTAAGTTTTTCTACTCATGTCATCTCAGGAAGTTTTCTTTGCCATCATCACCTTTGGCTTGCTCGTTAGGAATAAGTTTAAATTAAGGCCACCTTCTTCCATTCCTCCATGGTCCGGTTCTGATGCTCACGTGTCTGCAATGGAAAGGGTCAACATGGGCACTCTGAACTATCTGCAGGTACGCAACCCCATACACAGCAAGCTTATAGCTTTAGATCCCAGCATCACCAAGTTGCCACTTCTAGGCTGCTGAGTAAGAGCTGATGTTGATGTTGAGATGTGTAATAACACACATGTAAATCACTGTGGATAAAGGTTATGGCTGATCAGTTTATACTTGAATTTCCAGTTACCTAATGAATAAACAAATACATAGGCCTGTTCTATTAATTGCAAGGGCATTGTACACTACCTGGCCAAAAAAAAAGGTCACCAACTGGATTTAACTAAGCAAATGAGTAATACACTTCCTTTGGATAATTAGTGCAGTAATTAATATGTGTCAGCTGGCAACAAATTATTGTAGTGAGTAGGACCTCATTTCTTAATCAACCATGTCAGAAGACATATCCTGTGGTCGTGGCAAAAACGTTACTCTGTTTCCAACGGGGTCAAATAATTGTCCCTCATGAAGCAAAGAAAACAACTAAGGAGATTGCTGAAACTTCTAAAATTGGGCTAAGAACTGTAAATCTGGAAGCTTAGTGGTAAACCATCATCTTCAATGAAGAAATTTGGTCTGGAAAAAAAAAACATCCCGAATGAGCGTGATGAGAGATCACGTAGATGCGCAGTGAAATCAAATCGTAAAGAAAACTCACAGCTATGTTTAATAGTGAACTTAAGGGCATTTCCAGAATACAAAGAGAACTCAATGTATTAAGACTAAACAGCCAGAAGAGAACCACTTATCAGTGAGGCTAATCAAGCAAAAATCTTCAATTTACTAAGGAGCACAAAGAATGTACAGAAAAGCGTCATGTGGTCTACTGTACAAACCAGTGGGGGCAGCCTTATGATCTGGGATTACTTCTGTTGGTAAGATTCAGCAACGTTGTGTGCCCAAAAAATGTGCTCAGCTGATGACCTGAATATACAGTACTGAATGACTAGGTTTTTCCATCAATAGATTTTTTCTTCCGTGATGGAATGGGCAGAATCCTAGATGATCATGGCAGGATTTATCAGGCTCAAACTGTGGAAGAGACTATAATAAAAGTAACGACCGTAATCAAAGCAAAAGGTGGTCTAATGAAATATTAGAGTATGTGACTATTGTGTAATTATATAGTAATTATTATTAATCCATAATACATAGTAAAGTAATTACTTTACTATGTATTATGGATTAATAATAATTACTATATAATAGTAATTATAATTACTATATAAAAGTAATTAATAGTAATTAATAATAATTACTATATAATACTATATTTTAAAAAAATCAGGTTCATTTAGTTATGGGGTTAGTCCTAATGTTTGATGAGTATTAATACTCATCAAACATACTCATCAAACATTAGGACTAACCCCATAACTAAATGAACCTGATTTTTTGTCATAAGAATGCTAAAGTAATGGCTTGCATGGCTCTTGGCAAATATGTGCATTATTTATGGCTACTGATTAGGACAACAGTTTTCTGTAGCTTAAAGCAGTTTACAGTAGTTTACAACAGTACCCCTGCAGCATAAGTTGTCTAGCACTTGTTGCCCTCTACTGGATATTTTTAAAAGTGAAGTAAAAAAATAAAATAAAAAACCTCTATCACTACTCATCTTTACAATACAGTTAACAAGACAATGACTTGTTTCTCAACTAAAGCAAATCCCAGAAAGATTGATGGGTGTGAAAATCCACATTTTCTGAAATCACCTGGTACCATCTACATCTTAGACCTGAATATTAACTGAATGTCTTGATTTGTATTATTTATGCATCATGTCATTTATGTAAGATATCAGTAATATTGATGTCATGTGATTAGAATTAGACTGAAAAACCATCGAGATCTGAGCTCTATTTTTTTTATACAATACCCCCCACAAAAAAAGCCCAAAATTGTATATTTATTGTTTTTGTTTCTTCTGTTTATCATGTTTTTTTTCACACCATGAAGTCAAAAGATCATTATAATGCATTGCTCAACCCTAATAGTTTTATTGTTATATTGTCATTGTCATCTAAGGATCAATATTAGATTTTAGCTCTAACATCATTACCCGTCATTATCGATTATAAGTAATAAAGGTTATGGACGCCATTAAAAATGGACAAATAGACAGCGTAGTTATTACTCAGCAAAACATGACATTGTAGGTGTTAATTTAATCCTGTGAGTTAATTCAGCATTGTCAGTAGTAATAGGAATACTGTACATTTTATGGGAACCCATAAATGGTTTTGTATTTTATCAGTGTACAAATATTGGGGTGAGTAAAGGGGTGGCGGAGGGGGGCATTATGTGTTCCCTGTGGACATAAATGTACAAATACACAATGTTCTTTTTCCATGCAGCGCTGTCGATTTATAACACTGAATGTGAAGATACTTTACTGTAAGAGTTAAGTAAAATAACTGTACTACACGTGTTTAAGTAATTCGAGTGTTGATTTAACACTTTGTATGTTTGTGTAATCCAGGTGTTAATTTCATGTGAAAAGGACCTCACATATTGATTGGCTCCCATAGGCTGGTGCGAGTCGCCCAGGAAACAAAGCTATTGAGGGTAGACTTTGCCCTGCATGTAGCTTTTATGGAACAGAGCTGCACTGAGGCCGAGAGTGAAAGGTAAGATAGACATGAATTAGGCTAAACATCTACGTTATAACAAAATTAATTTGAAACTATGATCATTAATATATTTAAAAGAAATCATGTAACCAGGAGATCATTTCTTTCTTCATTCTTTCATGCTTTTGTGAAACTAACACATTGTGTTTGTGTAACTATAAGAATAACTGTATGATTAACGTGTTATTTGATTCAATTAAGTGTATTTTCTGTCTTCTTTAATTCAGCTTCAGAAAATTTGATCTGGTTTTTGCTATATATTGCTAATATAAATTATAATTTAAAAACAAGGCCGGAAGTCAAATGCTGTGCTGAATGACACGAAATGAAACTAGTGAATGTGTTTAATGTGTGTGTACTTAAAATGTGTTGGAAGAGTTTTAAGTTGAATAATGTACAGTTATTTTTAAAAATCACTCACTTGTTTTCCCTTCTCCTTTATTTATTTAAATAAACTATTCCCATTAATCAGGTTCACATCATTCATTATAAAGCCCCCTTATCAAGAGCTCCTTGGTTACGCAAACTCGCATGGAGAGACCAGCAGCGGTTAATGTGGATCAACTTCCTCCTCCTTACAACTCCACATACCCTCAACCCTACATCCATGGAGACAGGAATGTCGGGGAGCCGGGAATTTTTACAGTCACTCAAAGTAACAGTAATGTAGGAACAGCAGACGGACTGCCTCCAGAATACACACAGCACTTTGAGGATGTTAACTGCTTCTCTGAAACGTCCGTCAGACGAGGTGTGTTGATCTATGCAAGAGGTGTGTGAGGTGATTGCTTAACTACAGTATATATACATACACATATATATACACTTTTATAAGTACTTATTATATATAATAATAATATAATAATGTGTAAATATAATGTTTGCACGATGGTGTAATGGTTAGTACTGTCGCCTTGCACCTCCAGGGTCGATTCCCGTCTCTGTGTGCATGGAGTTTGCATGTTCTCCCCGGGCTTAGTGGGTTTTCTCCGGTTTCCTCCCACAGTCCAAAGACATGTAGGTTAGACTAATTGGCATTCCCAAATTGATCATAGTGTGTGTGTGTGTGTGTGTGTGTGTGTGTGTGTGTGTGTGTGTGTGTGTGTGTGTGTGTGTGTGTGTGTGTGTGTGTGTGTGCTGTGATGGATTGGCACCCTGGACAATCCATCACAGCACACACACACCTTGTACCCCACCTTGTGCCCTACGGCTCCAGGTCCCCATGACCCTGAATACAGGATTAAGTGGTATAGATGATGAGTGAATGAGTGTAAATGTAATAATATTCATTATTATACCTGTGTTTAACAGCTTTTTAAAATCTACTGCTTTATTAAACTGCCTGGCCAAAACAAGACACACACTCTAAGATTTCATTCAATCCCATTTATCTTTGATTATAGCACACAATATGATGGCCAGTTCATGTGTAAAAATGATTCCTCTTGCTCACAGAACCATCTTTCACACTTTGAATCCTGGAACATACTCTTGGTTTTCTTATAAAGTGTTTTTCTTATAACCACACAGCTGTTTAGTCCCAATCCTGTCAGTTCTCATTCCATTGTGTGTTTATGGAAATGATCTTACTGTCATATTAATCATTGATATGCTTCTTACAGTTGATTGTTTTTACCAGGCAAATTTAAGTGATCTCCATTCATGATTTTTTTTCCCCAACCACATTTCTTCCACAAAGTTGACGGTTCAGCAAAATCCCTCCAGGTATTGATAATGTGTTGAAGGGGTCTTTCTCAGTTCCAGTCATTTTAAATCTCCTTAGTTGTTTTCTTTGCTCGATGCTGTGCAATTATTTGACCCTGCTGAAATGGTGACTTTTTTTGGCCAGGCAGTGTTTTTCATAAACCAGTCGTGTGGTAGAGGTGGGGTCTCAATGGCTTGGACATTTGTTAACTAGCACATTCTACATATGGATTTAAATTTTGGGAAATTGAAGGCCATGGATATTGTTTGTAGCATGCCAGAACACAGTATGCTGCTAAAAGAGGCCACTGCTTTTAGAAAATACGGTTGACATTAAGGGGTTTATTTGATTTGCAACAAAGTACAGTAGGTGGTACATGTCAAAGTAGCATCACACGAATGGCAGGACTGAGGTTCCTGAGCAGAATATGGCATCACACTGCCTCTCTGTCCCCATAGTGCATCTAGGTGCCATCTCTTTCTTCCCCAGGTATCTGACACTGTCCACATGATGTAAAAGAAAACATGATTCATCTCCATGGTCCAGTTCTGATTGCCCATTTTAGTTCTTTTTGAATTTTGACACAGGTCAGCGCGGGCACTGTGAATGGCCCGCAGGAAGAAAGGTGTTCTGACACCTTTCTTTCACAACCCGCATTGCCTTTTTCACCAATTTGTGCTACAGCAGGTTTCCTGTTGGTTTGGAACATAAGGGCTAGCTTTTCAACCCCCACGCACATTAATAAGCCTTGGGTGCCCGTCACCCTGTTGCCAGTTCTGCTTGTGCTGTGCTTTTGGAGCTGCTCTGACCCAGTTGTCTAGTCATTAAATTCAGGCCTTTGTCAAAGTCTGGTCACTCTGATCCTTGCACCTGCCCATTTTTTCTGCTTCCAACACATCAACTTTGAGAACTGACTGTTCACTTGCTGCACACGAGAATCTAGTCCACCCCTTACGTATAATCAAGTTATAATATGTCATTGGTTTTATTGTTATAACTGACCTGTGTATGTTTCCATGCTCACCCTCAGTAGTTGTTTATGGTTTATAAATTTATCTTAGGTTTTATCAGAAAGGTGTACCTCACCCTTATGGTTCAATTGCTGATAACAGTAGGAATAATCTGTGCATTCCTCTACTGGTAAGTAACTAGATGTTTAAGTTAATCTCATTACTATCTGAAGGAAAAATTCTTATAACAAGCATTTAAATATTGGGAATTCTTCTGCTCATTTCTAAGAATTTAAATCTGATTCTCTAGTAATTCTTAGGGTTACTTTTGTCCCCTTTTTTACAGGAATGCTCTTAAAATATGGGTCATCCGCAGCGGTTGGTTTGCCTACGCTATGATGTAAGTGTTCTTCATTGCTTAAGTGTTTGTGGGCTTGTAGATAAGGAATTGTACGTAATAATCACACCAGGGTATCTGGTTATCAGACTGATACAGAGGGCAGTAAATAAGTCAATAAATTGGACCATGACTAAAGAGGGAAAATCACACTGGATGTACTGTGCTGTACCTCCCTGCACCTGATCCATCTTGTTTTTGGTTTAATTTGGTTAAAAACTAGGCTGTATCTTGGCAGGCCTAAATTCAGAATATTGAATCAGATATTTTGTTTCATTTCTGACCTGTCAGTTCTCCCTCTCACTAACACCATGACAGGTTAATACAGGTGTGTGTGTGTGTGTGTGTGTGTGTGTGTGTGTGTGTGTGTGTGTGTGTGTGTGTGTGTGTGTGTGTGTGTGTGTGTTTTCATAGGGGGACAACACTAGCTCTTGTCATTGTGCTTTCCTGTTGTGGTGATGTCCGCCGAAAGGTTCCCTTGAACTTCTTCTTCCTCGGGCTGTTTGTAAGTAGACATCAGTCTGCCCTATGTTTGAGAAAACGCTGATTATACACAGGGTATCATGATATTAACTAATATATTCCCAAACAGACTATTGCAGAGGGTTTGCTGCTTGGATCAGTGACTGTGTAAGTTAGATGCTTTACAGTTTTCCTATTTATAGAAATCAAAGAACGTATTTGTCTGTACATGTCAGAGTTCTCTCTTTCAGTGATATTTTTAAGTTTTATACATCTCAGAAAAAATTCTGTCTGTATGTCTGTCTGTCTGTATGTATGTCTGTATGTCTGTCTGTTTGTATGTTTGTCTGTATGTCTGTCTGTCTGTCTGTATGTCTGTCTGTCTGTCTGTCTGTATGTCTATCCAGCCAGATTATATCACAACATTACACAAAACTGTTTGGACAGCATTTATTGAAACTTTTGCAGTACTTAGATGTCTGTCTGAAGTTTAACCTGCACCATAAGTGCAATCAAATAGTTGTGTAAAACCGATGTCATAAACAGTTATGTGTCCCGGATTTAATAATTTACTTTAAAATAAGCTACTTATGCGCTACTTGCTCAATGTAAACAAACACCTGCACCAATAGATATTTATTAGAAAAGCTAAACTGAATATTTTTACTGGGATTAGTTCATATTTTCACAGCTGAAATAACAGCGCTGAAGTGGTATAAGTGAATTTTAATGCGTATAAGTGAATTTTTAATGAGTCATTTTAAAAGAAAACTCTTTACTCTATCTACTTTTTCGATTTCTCATCTGTGATTCACTCTCCGGTTACCGAAGAGGGAGTGTATTTGGCAGAAACGAGGCCTAAGGTCTTGAGTATCAACCTTACAACAGTTTATTTCTATGTATTTCTTTGTACACAAACATGTACATGGACTTCTACTAATATCACATGAAAGCTGATCAGATTATTTTTAGCTTTAACCTTTTAACTGTTTCTACAAACTCTTTTCTTGTCCATGAGAGGTACTCATGTTGGTAAAATCTTTTAAGTTTGAGGTCATTATCAAAATGTCTTTTTATTTCATTAATTTAAAATTAGACAAAGTAGTAACACTTCATACATAAGTAATGAGAATTGCACTTTTTTTCTTAACAATTATTGTTTAACTAATGATGACATAAACATTACTTAACAATGGTAAACCTTCACCTATTCCTAATATACCTTAAACTACATTGACACCTCAGTATAAAAAAATGTAAATGTCTAGATGACTTCTGCTTCTTCTTCTTCTTATTATTATTATTATTATTATTATTATTATAATACAATATATAGAAGCACAGTCAAGGTCTAAAGAGAGAACAACAAAAAGATTAAAACCAATAATGTAGTTTCAGTAAGTTAATAATTAACACTGTTCTAAACTGTAACTGCTGAAGAACCGCACAGCAACACTTCAGTCATTAATAAAGAGATCCACCTTATCATTTATACTGTTTATATATAAAGTAAAATATATGCAGGGCAATATGGAAATATTATTCATGATACATCTTGGAGCTGTTTGAGTTGTGAACATAATTTAAAAGTAACCTTCATAGTACTTGGTTACATGTATTAAGGAAAACACAGAAGGTGAGAAAACTCAAGAGAAAAAGCCTAGATAAAATTCTTAACAACATATATTGGTTGTTATATCGGGGTTCTGAAATATTAAGTACACTTACACTTACCTGATATTACAAAACACCTTTTATAATTACAGTATTATAATATTAAAGTATATATTAGCAGATACTAATCATAATACATACTCGTCATAATACTGACTGTAACAAAGACATGGTCGAGACTCCTTCATAAATACTAAATAAAGTATGCATACAGAAAGTTTCATTATATCACTATATCAATAATTACAAGTTTTTCTTCCTTAGCATCTAAGTGTATTAAAACATGCCTTAGGTGATGTGTCATTTCTGAGCACACAAATCGCTGTGTAAGTTATTATGGAAATTATAATTGTATGAGCAACTTAATATATTATTCTATATTTCATTATTCTACTTTTATCATAGAAACTGATTTTATAACCATTTCTGTTTTGGGAATTCAAAAATATGACTGTATTTTCCCTATGTGTGGATTTTCTTCATATGTATAACAACTGTTTATGATAAGTGATGAAGACAAATATTTTTTACTGTATACTCCCTTTACAAGGAGGGTTATAGTCTAAAGCAAGACAGAACTGATTAATGTGTGTGTTTTAGGTACTTTAATGCGGAGGCTGTTCTTTGGGCTGTAGGAGCCACTGCCCTGGTGTCCTTTAGTCTGAGTCTGTTTGCACTGCAATCTAAGGTCAGTGTCTTGACAATATAAGAACTCCATAAAAATGTTAAACATGTCCTGTCTGTCCATCTCTATTAGGTGGAAGGCAAACAGAACATTACTTTGCAAAAGTCTTGAGTCACCCATTCATAATAACGTAAATTAAATTATGTCGATTAAATGAAAGAAATTGGAACAAATGTTTTACTGTGACAGGCTGCAAAAATTCATCGTTCATGTAAGAACCTCATCAGCAACCTTGTTTCCCCTCTCATCAACAGTTCTTATCTGTTCATTCACTATCAGCAGTACACTAATCACCAGCCTGATCACCTGTCTGCACCTGTTTCTCACTGGTTCATGCCCTAAATGAGTCGTTTTCTAATGCTTAAATGATTCATCTGTCATTATCAAAGGCTTAACAAACAAAAACCTTTCTTTAAAATGCGGACTGAAAATGAGAGCCATACATATGTCAGAAATGAGAGCCAAAGAAGTCCTTCAGGAAGTCTGGAGAATGGTTCCTCAGGATTACATTAAAATGAAAAGAAATATAAGTATTGATCTCTGGAAGAAAAATATGAAGAAATGAGGGACAGCTCAAGACTTTTGCATGGTACAGTATAGCCATGGTACAGTATAGCCACCTTTTAAAACATCTTTCTCAAACTGGTGTAAAGTCTGGAGAAATAGAATAATCCTGTGAAAGATACTGTAAATTGTTGTCACTTGTATGTACCTGAAAAAGATGCAGTTCCATGGACAGATTCTTGCACTTCTTAATTTTCTAGAATTTTGCTATACGTATGGTGGGCAAATAAAGGTGAGACAAATTTAAGACATTAATTGCCTCTTACTGTGACCCAACCCATTCAGTTCATAATAAGGGGCAATTAATGTCTTAAGTTTGTCTAACCTTTATTTACCCACTAATCGTATAATTCATATACAGTCAAGTAGATTTCAAAATAAAAGAAATAAGATAGAGACACGTTTTTTTTATATTTTAATTTGTAAATAATGGCATACACAGACTTTTGTGATATAGATGAGAATAGAGCATTCGAATAGTTTAACCATTAAAAATGTGAAATTGTATTCTTAAATTCTGAGAACTACTGAAGGCTAAAAATAACAATCTTACAATTTGTCTGGCCACATAATCTGAACTATGTTGTGTGATACATGCACAAAATTCAAAATCAAAAGGCAGATTTACTGAGATGTTGGAGCCAGACTGATAAAGCTTGCATTGTTAAATGTGTTGAAAAAAAAAAGAGAAATCTCTGACCACTTTTTTTTCTTTTCCTTTTTTTGAGATATGTATGTGCACATTTTTACGAGCTCCTGACTACACGACATTTTTATGACATTTTGCACTTCTCACCAAAGACAAAAATAAATCATTCTTCCAAATCTTTGACTTATAGTGGGACTTCACAACTGTCAGTGGAACCCTTTGGGTTTTATGCTGGACTCTGCTCTCGTTTGGAATACTCTGTGCTATCATGAGATCCCAGGTAAACAATATGACTGACAGTGAACATGAATTATAAGGTCTTCATATTTTATTGACTCTTTATTATACTTTTTGTCTACAGTATCTGTACATTGTTTATGCATCACTGGGGACGCTGGTCTTCTCTATAGTAAGTATCAGTCCAGATGTGCTCTTATTGAACTTGTTTGGAATGTGTATACAGTACAGCATATTTCTTGTCAAAAAGTGTTACACTGAGTGATAAAGGCATGCAGGAGCTATTTTCAATACTAACACAAGGCTTATATCTCTGATTCTCTCTGCTAGTACCTGGTGATGGATACACAGCTAATGCTGGGTGGGAAACACAAATACGCCCTGAGTCCAGAGGAATACATTTTTGCTGCACTTAACCTCTACCTAGACATTGTAACACTTTTCTTGATGATCCTTCAGCTGATCGGGCTCTGCCGTTAATGTAAATGATAACTGACCAAAAAGACAAAAAAGGACACTTATCAAGATCCCTGCACTTTCTCACAGTAACTCTTATTACATTCTGCAGTACTGTGATTATGTATTTATTTTCACATGGAAAACTTCTGATTTGTAAAATAACCAATAAATACATTCATGCTGATCCAGGAATACATGCTACGTTGTAACTCAGGGATTTTTATAGATGCATAATAAACCAACAGATGACTGTAGATATACTGAATGTGTGTCATGGTTAACCTTAAAAATAAACTATACAGCAATAAGTTAAAGCTGAAAACAAACATATATGAGAATTATTTCTTAAACATTTAAGGTCTTTTATATTAAATTATTTATCTGACAGATATTCTGAAGTCTCATTTTCCAAATTTGCTTGCTCGGACACATATTCATATATGAGTTGTTAGGAGTTATGATGCCTTTTTTTTTTAATTAATAATTTTTTTTTTTTTTTACACTTGGTAATGTAAATTGAACAAAATGTATTTATTCTACTTGAAGATCATGTTAAAGCATAATGCCCTTAAAAAAGTGGAGAAATGTCAGTACAGTTTTTAGTGTTGCTGCCTCACATGTCCAGGGCCCCGGTTCAACCTAGAGCTCATAGTAACAAACAGCTTATGTATGGATTTTGGCAGCTTGTGTCATTTCTGGCTCTTCACATACTCTGTCTATACACGGAAGCTATCGCGTTGATTGGCTTTTTTGAGTAATGCATAAAGCCACACCCACCTTGAGGGGAAAAAGCACTAAATTAGATAAAAATAAAAATAAAAAAACCTGCTGAATGTTGCAATGTAATCTGGCACATGACTGCTCATAACTTCTTTTCCGAACATTTTGATTTCATTTATGACCACAGGTTTAAATTCAGGCTAAACCGAGTTTCATTAAACTTCATCAATTCAGTTTTGTGTGATGCTGTGATAAACTCTGGCTGGACATACAAACAGGCAGACAGACAGACTGTGACTGGTTTTATTTACAATGTATGAAACATAAAGATATCATTGGAGGAGTGAATTCTGACCAATGTACAGACAAAACCTGTCTTTTATTTATTATATACTAGATGTGCCTGCGACTTTGTTCGTGGGAAATTTTATTGCGCACTCTTAAGGGCGTTTTAAAAAATGTATAGCACCATCTGTTGAATTTCGAGACGAACTAGGGAGTTTTTCAAGTTCTATTTTTTAAGATATGAGGCCATTTTCCATTTAAATTTCATGGTAGAATGAAACAAAGCCTATATATTACCTCAATATGTTTACCTTGGCCAAATACACCTGTGAAAACTCCATTCAAATTTGTTGAGAAGTTTTTACATGATGTTCGCAAACATACAGACAAAAATTCCCCCAAACATCTTGAGGTGTTCTATTACACATCTTACACCCCCAAATAATTTTTCTGCAAATATCTTCAATGTACAGACACGCCAACTTTACAGTTTTTTATTATGTGTATAGATATAGGATTTATCCAGGATTTAGCTAGCCATGATGTTTCTATGCACTGGATAATATGTTTTAAGCTCTTTCCCTGGCATCATAGCCCACATGCAGCATTATGTTTAATGTAAGTGCCCTGGTCACTGTGTGCAGTTTTGTGAAGGCTTGTAGTTGCTCTATGGCGCCCCCTGTGTGCGTGTTTACAGCAGGAAAAATACAAACAGCACTGCCGTATTCCTCAGTATATAGGGGTTCACTAGGCTGTATTCCACACAGCACGCCCTCCCTCTCCGCGCGCACTACACTGCACGTGGCGGTAATGTCTGCTGCGCCCTGGGTAGTGCACTACGCGCTGCATCGGGGGCAGTTTAGGACCCGGAGCCAGGACGCTGGAGCTCAGAGCTGTCATGGCGGACTCCGACGGAGGAGTAGAGGACCTGGAGAAAACTGTTTCGCAAGCCCGCAGTGGGATTAATCACGGGAGGGAGATGAACGCCGCCGGCTCACGGAGCGGATCGGACTTACTCTCCAAGTCAGAGTACTGTGAGAAGCTGCAGGAGTGGATGTGGCAGTATTACTGCGGCTATGTGAGCTGGCACAGCTGCCTCTCCGTGTTTCCTCCCTGCCTCCCGACACACGCAGCGAGCGCGAGCCTGAGAGCGCCGGTCTGGGGCGCGGACATGGTTACCACAGACCCTCGCACCTGGATCAGTCCCTCAGCTGCGCTGCCTTTCCCTGCTTTTCCCTCTTTTCCTGTTCCCGCTGCCAGCACACCTGCTCACCCCGAGGCCGAAAGACAGGTGGAGATTACCCAGAGGCAGAACGCCCCTGTCCCCCAGCACCTGCAGCAGAACGGACACGCCCAGCAGCCAGGTACTGACACACACACACACACACACACACACACTGATCAGACGTTACATTATCACCACCTGCCTAATATCGAATGAGTAAGTCCCCTTTTTGCCATCAAAACACCTTCTGACACACTTTCTATTGGAACCAGGATTAAATAACTTTTCCCTCTATTTGATCTACACTAGCGCTTCTGTTGGATCAGACTTCACTCTCCATGTGCATCAGTGAGTCTTGGCCGCCCATGACCCTGTCACCAGTTCAGCGGTTTTCCTTCCTTGGATCACTTTTGCTACGTCCTGACCACTGCAGACCAGGAACGTCCCACAAGAGCTGCAGTTTTGGACTTGCTCTGACTCGGTCGTCTTGCCGTCGCAATCCGGCCCATATCACAGGAGCTACATTTTTAATATCTTGCAACAATGGCAGCTGGAAGTGGGTGAGATGTATTAGGAAACAAGGGAACCTTTTTCCCTGAAGTCAATGTGTTGGAAGTAGGAAAAAACGAGCAAGCGTACGGATTTGAGTGACTTTGACAAGAGACAAATTTTGCTAGAGGCTCTGGTGAGAGCAACTCCAAAACTGCAGCTCTTGTCTGATGTTTCTGGTTAAATGGTTTTAATTCCTTGCACCACTTTTGGTATGTCCTGACCACTGCAGACCAGGAACGTCCCCACAAGAGCTGCAGGTTTGGACTTGCTCTCACCCGGTCCTCCATCCATCACAATGTATCCCTTCTCAAAGTCACTCAAATCCTTATGCTTGCTCGTCTTTTCTGTTTCCAACACATCAACTTCAGGGACAAAAGCTTCAACTCCAAACTGCAGGTCTTGTAGGACGTTCCTGCTCTGCAGTGGTCAGTACATAACAAAAGTGATCCAAGGAAGGAAAACCGTGGAAACTGGCGGCAGGGTCATGGGTGGCCAAGACTCACTGATGCACATGGGGAGTGAAGGCTGGTCCGTGTAGTCAGATCCGATAGAAGTGCTAGTGTTGATCAAATTGAGGAAAACGTTAATGCTGGTTGTTATAGAAAGGTGTCGGAACACACAGCGCATCACTGTTATGGTGGACCTACTCAATATTAGGTAGGTGTGTTATGGCTGATTAGTGAAAGTCTTCAGTTAAATGTTATTCCAATCCCAGGTTAAACCCAGCATTGGTATCTACTGCTGGTCTCCAGGGTTTGACCCGTCACATGATATATCAACCTGTTTACTTGCTGTTCCTCTGGATCTTTTTTAGGTCGAGAATATTTCATTCCCTCGCCACTCCACCGCTTCCTGGCTGAGATGGTGGACTTCTTCATCCTCTTCTTCATCAAAGCAACCATCATCCTAAGCATAATGCACCTGAGTGGAATGAAGTGAGTTGGGTCCATATCCTGTGTTTATAATGGCAGAGGTTCATTAAACTCTGTTTACACAGAGAGAGAACTGGTACACTATATGGGCAAAAGTATTTGGCCAAACCTGTTAATTATTAAATTCTCCCCAGTGAAGTTCTTCAATTTTAATGCTTCAGCATACCAAGACATCTTGGACAGTGCTCGACCGGCCCTAACACTGTGAGCTCAACCTTGTCGAGCACCTTTGGAATGAACTGGGAGGGAGATTTTGAGCCTTCTCATCCAACACCAGTGACCTCATAGATGCTCTATAGAATGAATAGGCACAGAGTCCCACAGAAACACACCAAAATCTTGTGGATGTCCTTCCAAAAAGAGTGGAAGCTGTTATAGCTGCTAAAGGAGCACTGACTTCATATTGAAGTATATGTATTTGGGTACAACATCATTGTAGGTTTGGTCAAATACTTTTAGTTACGAAGCTGATGGACATTATTTACCTGGTTAAATGATTTAAATGCTGAAAGCAGCAATCAGGTGCACTTTAACAATCCCGACTACACGAGAACTACATATAAAATGTGACTGTTTTAGGCAGAAGGCAAGACTATCATTGAGATTTTACCTAATGCGAGTCTGCGCAATACAGTAGGGATGAAACATGCTGAAATATTGAGTTGAATGAAGTTGATTATAAAATAAAGCTTTGGTTGCATGTGTAAATAATTTCTTTAGTTTTATGTCTTATTGTCAGGAATTAAGTACACCTCGAAACATACCCTGGTCCCAGTGAGCAACCAAATAATCATTAACTCTCGTGGATATTTGAGTTTTAAAATAAAGCAGCAGGATTGTCACTACCCTGAAGGTCCACCTGTCTCGTCCATAACTCCTCAACAGTGCATGAATAAAAGAAATGCATTTATGTCCGTTAAAGTGCACCGTTGTACAGTACCGTGCACTGTCCCTTTAGCAGTACAGATCCAGATCACAGTGACTGTGCATTCAGTTTTTTCCTCGTGGTCAGTAACAAACAGTAACAAGCTACCAGGACCATGGAGCACAGTTGACATGACCCGCCGGTCTTCCGTACACAGAAGAAAAGAGATGCCTGTAAATTTCATAAAGAAGCAGTAGTGGTTTTAAAATAAACCAGATTTTAACATTTGCATTTTCTTTGACAAATTACACAACCAACAGCTACTTTCAATTTATAACACGTCTTGGTTGATGCCGTTCTCATGGTATTGTTGTTTTTAGGGACATATCCAAATTTGCCATGCACTTCATTGTAGAAGAAATAGATGAAGACACATCGATGGAGGAACTGCAGAAAATGATGCTTGTGGCTCTTGTGTACCGGATATTGGTGTGCTTCTATGAGGTCGGTCTGCTTCAATACCTAACCCTAGCTCTAATAAGGACTTGAGTAAGTTTATTGCTTCTCTGGACTTTTGAACATGTGGCAAGGAGTGTGCCAATATTAAACGTTCCTAACCTGATAATTAAGTAACATCTTATCAGGCTACCAATAAACCATCATCACTGTCATCCCGAGAATCTGAGAGCACAGTAGTTATGCTATTCTTGTTGAACACGGTAATGCATATCCATATACACTGTATACCAGTTCACCCACCTGCCTGTACTGTATGTCACTCACTGTGTAGATCATCTGTATTTGGGGAGTTGGAGGAGCCACGCCAGGGAAATTTCTGCTTGGCCTGCGAGTGGTGACGTGTGACACGTCTGTCCTGGTGCAGCCCAACCGAGTGCGTGTGGTGCCTGCGACTAACGTCAGTCTGTCAGCGTAAGTTCCTGTTCAGCTACACATGGATGCGGTTATCCAGTCAGCCAATCGTGAGGCATCAGTGAAATACAAAAGCATGCATACAGGTCAAAAACATCAGAATGTGAGAAAAACACTGTCTCGTGACTTTGCCCCTGTCCAAAACTGTGCAGTTGAATACTGGAACGAGAGCAGGTGGTGTTTTACAACATTCTGTTCAGCGTCAGTGAGTCTGTGCTAGTGTGGTGTTCCATTCCAGTTCATGCCTGACAGGACAGGAACCCATCGTCTGCTGTCCCAGCTTATCGTCTCAAGGTTCAACATGCTGTTGAATGTAACATTTCTTGTTCACAAGCTGTAAAGTTTTTTTGCTTTAAGTTATCTCTTCTACTTCCTGTCAGCTCAAACACTCACGTCATTCTCCTCAGCCGTTTCTTATAAACAAGCCGACTCCACCCACAATACCGTCACTTACTGAAAGCCGTAACTCCGCATTTCTGATCTCTGGTTCGACCACCATTTCAGTGACATCAAACCAACACAGCGTAACCCAGCATGAGCAGGAAACAACGTGGCACTACTCGGCTTTAAACGATTTAAACTCTATATACCTATTTAAGTCATATTCACTTGTTCAATTTATAACACTTACTATACATCTCTGTATTTTGAGGAGGAAAATATAAATACTGAAACCAATGGCAGGCTCAAAGTATGAGGGGCGTTCAAGTCAAACCGGGACTTTTGATTCTGTAGAATAATAGGACACAGTTATGAAAGTAAAAACTCCCTTTATCTATCTATCTATCTATATATAATAAAACTGTAAGGTTGGCGTGTGTCTGTACATTGAAGATATTTGCAAAAAAATTATTCGGCGGGACGTAAAATGTAACAGAACACATCAAGATGTTTTTATTTTATTTTTCTCAGTTTGTTTGTTCCAGCATCACGTAAACACTACTGACAGAATTTTAATGAGGTAACATATAGGCTTCGTTTCATGGCAATCGGCTCACGGGAAGAGAAGATATGCTACTTTGAAATTGAATTGGAATAGAACTTCATTAGTTTTATCTCAAAATTCAACAGATGAATTGAGCGTGCAATTGAAGTCTACTTAAAATACGCGATCTCGCACCTTCATTCCGCACACTTGGTGGTAACACCTGCAAAATCAGAATGTCTTTGGTGCTCAGACCAGATCATTTAGAGGAAAGGGCCAACGGGTGGCCAGTATTTGACAACAATGTGAAGCCGGATCCGGTGAAAACTTTCTACCTTGATATGACCTTAAAATAAAATGATACCTTTCCCCAGTTTTGATATTTAACATGATGATTAATTGAAGCTCTTGACCTGGATCTGCACGGTATTAGATCTTGTGCTACTGACACAGATCGGGTGTGATTGGAGGAATGGTGGGGTTGTTGAACAACACGGGTGTCAGAGTGTCAGACTTTTAATATGATCCGAAAAATAGATTCAGGAGTGATTTCTATTGGGCTCTTTTATGAACACATGCTGTTGTTTGGTGACAATTTGCTGGAACAATAGAGGAATTAATGGTAGTGAGCTGAATAATCCACACTGTAGAATTTGTGTTACTAATGCAGAAAAGAGTGCCTGAGCTATCCGATAGCTACATCATACAGAATAGGATTTCATTGACACTTATTCATGTGGCAGATCGTATAACACAGACTAACCTGGGCTGTGCAGTCGAGCTTTAGGAAACGAGATGGAAAGTGTAAGTTGTGATCTATGAGGAAACCCAGAGGGAACATAATCATCTCATGTTTTTAGTACTGTATGGACTCGGCTTATTTAGGTTAGGACACAGTACTCTCGCTCTTTCATGATAAGAAACTTTAAATTAATGTTGTTAATCAGAATTCTCATGAGCATTTAGATCAGAGAATCTATTCTGCCTGCACCGATCTTGGCAGTTTTAAATGTATTTTTCAAGAGATACAGTATTAAGTTGAAGCTCTGTGTAATCCATCATGTTATCGCATCTCTTCTCTCTTAGGTCGACCATCCGAGCCTTAAACAAAAATTTCTCCATTGCGTTTTTCTTCCCGGCGTTTATCACGCTGCTGTTTTTCCAGCACAACAGAACTGTGTATGATATTGTGGCAGGGACTATAGTGGTCAAGAGAAACAGACACAGGTGATATGGGTGGAGGAGCGAACCTGCGGAGCCAGCAAATCCACATCAAGAACTGATCCAAAGAGCTGCTGGGTTACAGGAGAGAGAGACAACGATGAAATCCTCAGAGCGGTGGAACAG
>JAAGKR010009620.1:0-22811 GCA_011419295.1 Clarias macrocephalus | reverse complement strand
GGTAAGTAAAGTTTTTCTTTTCTACCGTGATTCTGTTGCACACACACACGCAAACACAAAGCGGTCCTGAAGACAAAAAGATCTGAGGATGTTTCCGGGTTACTCCTATTTATAACCTGCAGGTGCACCTTATTCGGTGACGTCATGCCTGGCACAGGTTATAAGCCGAAGGTATTCAGCGGGTTTGACATGCACAGGCTTCACAACCGGGCAACAAAGAGATGTTCCCATAGCGTTTTCACGCAGCATTGAGTGTAGGTTTTGAAAGGGAACCCTAATTTTGGAAAATCCTCAACAAAACAGAGCTCACAGTCCAATACAGTGGAAAACAGCTCTGAGACAAAATTATTCTCCTCGGATTTTAAATTTCACTTTGGACAAATTTTCCTTGGGCGCAGTTACGGTTTTGAGAAAAGGGGACCGAGATGTAGTCAAGTGGATTGGCATGCTTTACAATGTATATTCATGTCAAAGGTGTATAAGGCTCACTTCAGTCAGACTTAAGAACAAATCCGACTTATGAACGTGCTCCCGGAATGGAACTCGTTTGTAAGTCAGGGACTACCTGTATTCTATTTCTAAACCTTTTCTCTTATTACATTACTGCAGTGTAAATTCTGCAGTGCAAGCAGTGAGAACAATCTGTGTGTTTATTAGGGCATGAAGTAAATCTTAGCTGTGGCAAATGTTTAGCTATACAGTGCTTAAGCCTGACTGTTATTAATAACTTGTTCAGGTAGAAAACTTTCAGGTTGGTCTGATTGTGGGTCGTGACTGGGCTATGATTTGGTCAGAAGTTAGGGAGGCCAGATTTGGTACGTTGCTACAAGTCCAGTCAGTAAAAAGGCCACTCTGTTCCTAGTCGCAATTTCCAGAAAAGTATTTTACTTAGATTACCAGTGAGTTATTCAAATACAATCATCCAAATCAAGAATTTATTTATTTAATTTATTTTTTTTTTGGTTGCAAGAATAGAGAAAAAAAAAACTATTACTGTGCATTCAGTTAGCCATTTTATCAATATAGAGTGATGTCTGAACATATCAAGTCTTTAAAACCACAAACAGGTATAGAACACAAGGACAAGTTTCTATTTTCACCTCAGCAACCTTCACATTGTCAACGTTGGCTGTTCCAGCTTACTGTAAAGCAGAGAAAGTGTAATAAACTACACAGGTATCTGTGGACTCGTCTTCCGTTGAAGGTCAGTGCATTAGACCTCTCAGTGTGTCTCAGAGACGCTGTTGTTAACTCATTACAGAGGATGTCTGTCTGTGTCTGCTTCAGGGCCAGACTGGAAGAAAATAATGTGATTATTACTTCGACATAAACGCGTTAGTGTCACATCAAACTGGGCGGCGAGCTTCCAGGAAGCTGCCGCAGAGTCAGTTATTGGAATGCGCGTGAGGGATTAGATGTGGTAGGGGTTTCTGACAGGCTGCTTTCACAAAGCTGACTTACAGTCGAGCACCATTTTTAGATGAAGTGAGAGGGGAGAATGAGTGAACAAGAGCGAGGGGAGGGAAAGGGTGTGTTTTCCGACGAGGAGAGAGACAAACAGACGCTGATCTGAGTCATCCTCACAACTCCACTGTTTGGCACCTTTTTCTCCTTCTCTTCTCAATTTCTCTCTCTTTTTATCTGCTTCTCACCCACTTGTCAAAAGAAGCATCTGTCACCGATCTGTCTTACAAATGAAGGGAAGAAACACAGAAGAGGAGTCTGAGTCTTGCAAGTAAACATTCACATGGGGGGATGGCAGGCTTCCTAGTACCATCCTAGTATATCCTAGCATCCCTGGAGGGTTCAACATCATTTTAAATACTAATTGCTGATTAGTACTGTAGGTTTTTCAGCCACCATAGGTTTGTTTTTAAGGAAACCAGTCATATTTGGGGACAAGGCAGGTATGTCTTCTAGTTATTCCTAGATGGTCTGGTACTTTTTGTCAATGAACAGATTATGTTCAAGAAGAGTCGATGAAACACCTGAGGATATCTCATTTACTGTTCAGAAAATGAGAATCCACACTAAACTCCCTTAAAGAAGAATTTATCATTTAATCATCTTTGGTAAGTATTTTATCCTGGTCAGTGATACAGTATTATGTATCCAGAGCCCATTCTGGCATTGCTGACCTCAGGTGGGAATACACCCTTGGTGTGAAGGATACCAATTCACTTACAGAAAGTGAAGCAATGTTAAATTTGAACTTCCATATCTAATGTTTCTATGACATCACTGTTCGCCTCAGGGATGACGCAGATAACGTAATAATTTCCGTCCTCTCCAGGGAGTAAACTCAGTACTAGAGTTACTAGAGTAGCCAAAAGAGAATAAACTATAGGGGTGTTTGACAGTCCTGTAAGTCTCATAAGTTTCTCTTTATATCTCCATTTATTATAAAATATGGAATATAAATAATTGTGCCCCAAAATAAATCAATAAAAGAAAAAACTGTTCCTGGGTTGAATCCCTAATAGCATTTAATGGAAAGCGACTGCTCTATGTAGGGTGTACAATGCCTTATTCTACACACCAAGTAGCACCCTTGATCAGGAATTCGAGAGGGATTTGCGATTCAGCCTTGTGTTAGAAGCTAGGTAACTTTGTAGCTTACATTAGTTGTGAAACAAAACAAATTTCGGTTAAGATGCAATTTTGGAACTACTTTTAGAGGCGATTACTGCAATTACACAGGCAAAGTGTTGTTTACAATCACATAATAGCAGATGTGTTTTCTTGCTGAAAGTGAATCAGTGACTGGATTTTGGCAGGCAGCGGCTCTCACCTCTTTCCAGTGCTGAGTGCTGTCCTGACCTATTTTCACCCATGGTCCTCTTTCTCTGTCAAGCAATGTTTTTGAATCCTGGTTTTATACTGTAATCCAGTACCATATTGCTCCAAGACAAGGTTTTTAAACCTTCCATGGTGCTGAGGTTGTGCTTAGGTCCATCTTCACAGCACAATATAATGCATGATAACTGGAGAAGAATACAAGTACTGTACAAGGCATAACTTATTCTACAATGAAGAATCTAGTAGACATCCTGCTTACGGTTGCAGCATGCGGTGTACAGTAAGCATATCCAAGACGACCTAAATATTCATTGAAAGAGGGCCAGCTGCTCATGCTCCACTGACATTTCCAAAAAGAAAAAGAAATTTCTCTGATTTCTCTGGGCTAATTTTAGTGGCATGGCTCTGCGATGCATAATGCTTTGTAAATTCAGCAGACAAAGCCTAGTGCAGTCAAATCTAATGAAACAATGCTGATTAGTGATCTGTTGATGCTGATCCACCATATGCTAGTTTAGACATATATATACACACACACACACACACACACACACACACACACATACACAATCACTTCACTGACATTCTAGTAAGCAGCGAATGCTTCATAACCTGCCAGGCAGTACGCTTGTGTGAATGGTGTACAGTATTTGTGGATAGGGATAGGGACATATACTGTAGTATTGCAGTATACCACTATTGTACAGGAATATAGTGCTAATGTACCAGCAACATTTTTTTTATACCATTTCCATGTTAATTATGTTTCACAGACACCTTAAATTCTAACCACCTAAGAATTTATATAACTTTACTGTACATTAAAACCATTGAACAAAATAAAGTACTGGTAAGTATCTGATTCAGGGACTTTACCGCCACAGAGAGCAAGAAGGCAGTTTGGTAGAGTCCAAGCTTCCAGCAGCTGGTCAGTGACCTGGCAGCCTCAGATCCTTCTAAATACCCCATCCATCCTTCTCTTTCCCTTCCTTCATGATACAGAGTGAGTGTGACAGGCTCCTGGCCGTCCTTTCTTGGACCTCGCTGTACAATTTAGCGCTGTCCACATTATTGGAGTACCTCACTGCTTTCTTGTTCACCTCTGATCTCCCCAACACCCTCGCCCCATCGCCCTGCCAGCTGTGAACACATGTCTGGCAGTACCACTTACCCTCTGGTGCCTATGTCCCTACATCATTTGCACCTGGTGACCCCGCATGACCCAGCTAGCAACGTCTTGCCTACGCTTGCTGGAATGCCAAAAAGAGACCCGACTTCTGCCTGGGTCTCACATATTAGACAGCACCCTAGGAAAGACTGAGAACGAGGAGAGATAATGATGAGGCCTGATTATTAGTCAATTATGGCCACTCTATGGGGCACTGCTTCAAGAACAAGAGGGCGGGGGATAATCCCATTATCTGAGATGTCTGGATAATGGATTTTGTGTATGAGGCTTTTTTTAACACATGGCGTTGAGTGTTGAGAAAATCATCTCCGCAAAACCTGTAATGATATCCGTGAGCCGTGCGAGAGGGAAACTCATTTCGGAGCTACCGACTCTGAACATGCACCATCATTTCCTCCTCTAGAATTCGGTACATGCTGTCTTCTGCCGTGCTCAGCTTCTTTCTGCCCCCACCTTACTCGCTTGTTCTTTGTCCCTCGCTCTCACTCTCTCCCCAGGCCTCTCCATCTGCTGATGGTTCTGTTACGATCATTGTTATCGTTGTTATTGTCACTACCGCACACTTTTCGCCCATGTGAATAGCATAGCTTGGCTTGGGGGAGCAAATTACCAAATTATTACCTACAGCACGGGTGACCTTTATTTAGGATACATCTCTCCCTTACACAAATTCCTGGAATGGCTGTTTAAGGAGATGTTACTGCTATGCCTAGCTACGTCTGACAACGGAGTGTTCCATTTCCATTACTTTTAGATCAATATGTTAAGGCCATATTACACATCATATTGACTGAAGCTGTTACAGTAAATGACCTGCAAACAAAGCGCTTCCCTCCCTGACCTGATGGGCTTTGCTGTTGCCCAAACTTAAGGATCCAGTCTGGGCAATAATTAATCATTTCTTTAAGATGACGTACAGCAATGGTCATCAAAGTCCAGTCAAAGCAATGGACAAAACTCATTCTCTCTCCAAAGAAAGTAACGATTATAAGCATGAAAATCTTGTAATGTGGTACAGTGGTTCAAGGATTTGAAAACATTGAACAGATCGAAGATTCTTTGTGAGGTTAAGGGTATTGAGATTCCTAAAGAGGTTGATCCCTAATAGACAAATCCAATGTATACCACTACGTAGAACCTTTAATGGTTTTCAAGGCAGGAGAAATCAAAAAGCTTCAATAAAAGTGAAAAGTCTGCAGTCTGCGCTCGACTTGTTTAACATCTGAAAATACAAAACCATCATTAGGCAGCCTTTTTTTTTACTCCAAAACTTCCAAAGTTAGAAGGATCTCAAGTGGTATTTGCCCAATATTAGAAAGATCAAAAGTTTATTGAAGAGAGCAAAATCTGCCTGTGTGGGATGGATTAAATTACTTCCTCCTATTAATTACTGTAGCACTACATTTAGTCATTTTTTATCTTATTATACATCTGAGCATTTGAGGGCCTTGCTCAGGGGTCCAACAGTGGCAACTTGGCAGTCGTGGGATTTGAACCCAGGACCTTCTGAACCATCGTACAATGCCGTAACCACTGAGCTACCCATGACCCTACGCTACAATACTTAGAAATAATGGTAGAGAAGCGTGTCTCAAATGAGGAAGCTTTTGTTTATTGGAAGCTCATGCAGCAATAGAGAACTAGCTAATGAGTTGGTACCAGCTAACTGCCATAGTAATAACCAAACTAAACATGGTAAAGAAATCAGGAAAAGTAAATCCAGGCACATCTCAGACAAAGGACCTGTAGTGCGTGCTAGGCTGTAAATGGTCTCCTTCTTCCTTGGAGGTCATGGTCTCAGTAAGAAGCATCGTTATTGCTTCTATGTCTGCTCTTCCACGTCACTGCATCTGTGCAGCAGTTTATGACTTGTTTTTATGGCGCATTCATACATAAATGCATGTGAAAGAAAAGGAGACAAAACCATCAAAACATTTGGCTCCTGGTCTGCGATGCCTTAATATACAGCTATGATCAGGAGCTACTTATAGTACAGATGACTTGCATCATATCATAACCTCATGTGACATTCACATACGGTACATAAAAGGTGCTGAAAGTGGTGTCAAAACAAACCTGTTTTGACATTGCTATAAAACTAAAAGATGAGTAATTTAAAATGTATGGGTACATGAGGGTAATATTTATTTCTATTTTTTGTTTTACAATCTGAGACAAAATGCGAGCCTGACAAGGCACACTAGTCAAACCACCATCCGAGTTACAAACACCCATTTTCAAAATTTGTCTCAAGTTTGTTCTTTAAAATTACTATGCAAGTACATGCATGTAAAACTCTTGCAGTCATGTGATCCACAATCACTCACTCATCATTTATACTGCTTAATCCTGTATTCAGAGGGCCTGGAGCCTATCCCAGAAGACTTAGGGCACAAGGCAGGGTACACTCTGGACAGGGTGCCAATCCATCACAGGGCACACACATACACCATAACCAATTTGGGACTGCCAATTAATCTAACCTGCATGTCTTTGGACTGTTGGAAGAAACCTGGAACCTAGAAGTACCCAGAGAAAACCCACCAAGAACAGCGAGAACATGTAAACTCCATACACAAAGAGACGGGAATCGAACTCAGATCCTGGAGGTGCAAGGTGACAGTGCTAACCACTACACCACCGTGCTGCCTTATCCACAAGCAAAAGATGTGAAACTTTGTCTGTCAATCATGCCTGCCACAGATAATCCCATCATTTAATGATAAACTGCTGCCTACATTTAACTCCCACGGATTATACTGAACACCTGACGAGAGGCCAGATAATGGTGTTTAAAAAGTGCTAAAAAAAAAAAAAAAGTCTTTAAATATTACTGATTTTTTTTAATCAAACTCCAGCTGTTCTTTACAACACTTTCGAGGACAGTACACTAGCAGATTTATGATATGGTGAACTCATCGGGTACAATTTAATATTAAACTCTTTTGGTAAAACCTGAAACATTGTTTAAGCAGAATATCAGTGTAGATTACATTCTTTTATTAAACACATTTGATTCTGACCTATTTTCCACCTCACTATGCTATCCATCTGTTACTTTGCTACTTTGTGATGTCTGACAAGTGACTGATGTTGCTGTTTATGTGCTCAAACTGGCGTATTTAGCCGTTTAGTACATAGGAACAACTGGTGAAACTAAAAAGGGGGGGGGGGGATGACGGACCCCAAATAACCTTAGAAGATTTAACATTTAAATGACAGACTGCTAACTGTATACCATGAGAAGCTTAATAACGCTAATGAAAACATAATGACAGCCCCGGTCCACGAACCCCTGCACATTCATTAAATTAGCAAACGTGACACAAGTACGTAACTTATATGTAATATTTATGGTGTTAAATTTACTGAAAATTTGTTTCAGGATCATGTTACCTGAGATAAAATCACCAGATGATCTTGTGATCACCAGATGGCTCCCAGCTTTGACCAGGATTATCCTCGTCTCCCACCGGATTGCTGATAACCACAAATTTTCTTTTCTTTCTGTCAGTGAGAAACTAATAAAACTGTCTTCCAGGTTATTGACCTCGTATGTTGTGGCATTCCCCATGCACAACACCTGTCCAGTATTGTGAAACCGCTGACTGATACGCAGACAAAATGGCGGCCGGCTTAGTTTTACATCAGGTCTGAAATGACATACGCAAATGTGCCAATTGAAAATAAGTCCCAATAACAATAGGTATACTGTATTAGTAGGGCCCTGTGATGAATTGGCACCCTGTCCAAGGTGAACCCCACCTAGTGCCCTGCTAGTATCCCGTTACAGGACATGCGGGATAGAGAATGAGTGAGTGAGTGAGAGGAGTGTATAGACTGAAAACGTCTGCCCATTCAACTCTGATAGAGATTATAATAAAGGTGATGTTTTCTAAGAAAGTTTTCCAGAAATCTTCTACTACAGAAGCTTCTATTCATCCACCTTGAGTAGTGTGTGCAAGTGCATCACTGGCCAGAGAGCGGTTTGGCCGTATGACAGCACAAGCCGAAAGCTCATTACAGACACTACAGAGCTCAGGGGCCTAATTAACAGCAGCTCATTTTCTACCTGTGCAATGAAACACTCTCCCATCATTTTTCATTATTAATACTTTAACAGCTGCTGACCGATGCGTGGGCCTCGATGAGGAACTTTCAGATCCATCAATTAACCTGGCCACAGGAAGCTTGGAGAACTGAAGGCCTGTGAGGACCTGCTGATACAGCTGCATATCCAATGCATTAATATTAATCTTTCACCTTTGCCATTCTGGGACACGTTTGTTCCCCCCTGCAGAGCAGAGCAACAGGACCTTGACTCTGAGGGTGACCAGGAGGCTTCCCTTCTGAAACGATCTTTGACCCCTGACCCCTGAATCACACCTCTAGCTGTGAATCCCATGACACTTTTTTTCTCGAAGACCCAGGCCTGGTATATTTAGAAATTGACATATATATATATTTTTTTATTTTATTTCACATTTAGGCCTCCTGGCTTTATGAACCCCAGCCAAGTTTTTGAGACATTAGCGATGCATGCGTCCAGACGTCTTTGAATACAAAGAAGTCATTTCTCAGCTCCATTAGCTCGCTGGAATGTTCTGTCCTTTGAAAAGTTTCTCTCTGAGCACTGAATACAAATGAACGACCTGAGAGTTCGCCATCCAAGACCGCAGTGATGGACCGTTCTGCTCACTTCAGGGGTCATGCTTAAAGGTGTACTACAATGCATGCTTCTTCCACATAACAAAGGAACCTTGCCATCACTGTGCTTATCCAGGACACTATGCATAAAACATGTCGTAGTTAGAAACAGGCATGATGGGAGGCTTTGCTGCATGTGTCCTGCTCGGTAGAATCATGTGGTTTTCATGAGCCGTACGTCTTCCTGCTGATCCAAAATGGCCCCTCTTTTGTTCCACCACTCTTTTTCTTCTTAGTGGGTTCAATAGCTTTCCTGTCCCCAAGCGTGTCTGGGGTTAGCGAGACTTTCTTGCTACTATCTCTATCGCTGCATCTATGCTTTTGCTTCCTTGTGTTTTCTTGCAAGCTTACTGACCTTGCTGTATAGACGGATGTGCGAAAAAGCCTTCTGGGAAAACAAGATGCAGGCCTTGCAATGCATCTGCTGTCACCAGTGCCATGACCTCATCTTATTCAAGCTCACACTTTCACATGACAACATTTCCTACTTCCCAAGAGCTAGTCATTGTTGCTTTTGCTTTAATGTGCTACCAGCTGAAATAAGCCATGCTTCATTTCACAGCAAGAGCAACAGAACTCCAGTACTACCTCTCGACTCTCTTTCACCTGTAAACCTGACAGGAACCTAATCAGCAATGACAATGGACTTTCAGAGAGCTACTAATCACTAAATCCTTGCAAATGATTCATATTACAGGTTTTAAAAATGGAAGATTGTTAGGATGTTCAGCACACACTTGGGGTGAATTAACAGGCTACATCAATAAAACAGGCACGCTGCAAAAAACATGGAAATTATACACATCTCTTGAATATGATTAATGGTCATTGTAAAATGTTTTCTGGGCATTGTTGAACAAGCCTTACTTTGCATATTTCTACGACAGACTTAAACAATTTAAGCAATTAAATCCCCCCTGCCTCCTGTGAGGCTTTAACAGTGAGGTCTTCTCCATACCTGAGGCTAACGTGAGAGGGGTGTATATAAAAAAAATATGTGCATGCTTTAATATTCATGAGCTTTGTTTATTTGTGAGACGTCAATTGATTGTTCATTTCCAAAAAATATTTTTTATAGTTTGACAGTAAAAGCAGTAACAATCGAATCAGAGCTCATTATGATATGCACTCTCCGGAAACAAAATCAATAAGCAAACATAACCAATTGAAGAAAAATTATTGTTGTTCATATATTCTGACTGACTTTCATAAATAACATTTAAATTAATGTTTTAAAAATCACAAATGCAGTACTTCTGGGAGGGAAAAACTAAAAAAATTAATAGAAATACTTGCGTCTTTTGAGTGGCAAAACAGAAAAATGTTTATCCCATCATCTGGAGAATGCCAGCTCTAATCCTGGTGATGCCAAACCTATCCGTAGCCGGGAATCCTAGTGGGCAGATTGGCTGCACTCTCAGGTTGCAGGACTGACATTAATCAATCATAGACAGCTGTGAGCTCATGAAGGTCAATAGGGACGGATACCGGGTAGTTTTTTTTTTTTTTACACACAGGTGGCATTACGTATCTCGAAGGTTTCCCACTCTGGTTGGCAGACAGGGCAGAATCCTGCGACACGGTGAGAACTGGCTATGAATAAATTAGGGGCGAAATCCAGAGGAAAACAAACTTGTCTTAAAATCTCCCAAGTCAAGAGAGTCCTATGTATAGTTGTAAAAAAACTTCAGGCTTTCCTGAACTGAAATGTGTCTCTCACATTCCAGCATTTTTAAATATGTCGAAAAAGTATAAAAAGAAACTGTATTGAAAAGAGTGCAGTGGAGGAGCATTGTGGACATGTTGACAGTCCATACTGATGCTAAACTAAATCCAACAATTGGATCAAAGTCTGATGTTCTCACACTGAAGAAAATCAGACTTATCTAGTGAGGATTCAGATGTCTTTAGGCATTTTTTTTTTCTTTTAAAAATGCTGTTTCTTAATCTGTCTCTTCTCCAACATGATCTCTGCAGAACAATTAAAGTGTACCCCCCCCCCCCCAACAACTTTATACATGTACTAGTACAGAATGCAGCCTGCACCTTATTCTCAAACTACTCCATCCATCATTAAACCACTAATTAGGAAGAGGGTAAACAGTAATAACTAGATCTATGTAAAAAATATCCTCAACAAATTATAGATTATGAAGTGTGTGTTCCCTCAGATTGCCCTCTACATCTGCAATAATCATAAAATTGATTGTGTTTCCGTTGCTTGATTACCGTTCGTAACAAATCCAAATTTTCGTTTTGTTTTCCCTCGTGGTTCTACAGGTGCACGTGCACATCCTGATATTCACATTTTATCCACTTCGCGATCAGGCATTTGGCACAAAATATAAAAAAAAAGAAAGAAAGAAAAACCCAAAGAAAGCCCTTGCCAACATCTATGAGAGCTGAATTAAATTCACATTAAAAGAAGACGATTTGGGCATTTCTAGCTGGGCATATAATTAACCCAAGCTGAACAAAGTGGGAAACAAAGACCGTGTTTCCAGGAGTAAAACTTTTCCACATTTCTGGCAGAGGAATTTACAGGATGAGCTTCTCATAGAGCTGTCTTGCAGATAAACAGCTGCTCCAAAGCTCTCTCACCATGGCACTAATAGACAAGAGCATCCGGTGCTTCAGGCTGCGTTCAGCACTGTAATTCAGGCTCGGCTCGTCAGACTCTTCGCCTCCGTGTTTATGACAGAGACAATAAAGTGCGCGTACGAGGCCAGGAAAAAGGCAAGATGCTTAATCTCTTTGGACGGATTTATATTCTCCTGTAAGTAAGTGTGTGTTGGAAATGTCTCGTTAAACTCTCAGAAAGGCCAGAGGGGAACTGAAGGCAGGTAATCGTCTGAGAAAAGTGAGAAGAGCTCAACATTTGAGAGATGGTGCAGCGGTGCGGGTCATACATTTCTCTTTGCCTGGGATTCAATGGGTTTGAGTTTTGCATGGAGAAGACACCAGTAATTACAATGGGGAAGTTACGGAGCCTTTGCTAAAGTTGTGTTTTTTTAGGCTTTGAAACCTCCTCCAAGTGGTTCTTGCTTGAGAATGATTGATGAGTGGCTTGATTTGTAAATGTAGCAGATGGATGCGTATGTGCGTGTGTGTGTGTGTGTGTTTTCTCGAGTGCTGCGTTGACTGCAGGCCGAGCTCTTTATTCTCCACAGACCAAAGAAACCCACCTGCTCGCACTCGTCTCTTCACATCTCAATGAGCTGTTTCTTTCACTCCACCGCAAAGTCCTTCAGCAATGGAGAGAGGAAGGAGGGGGAAAAAAAGGAGTTTAAAAATCTCCACGTCTGCTGCTGTTTGGAATTCGCCATCAGCGCACTTTTTCGCCCTGACATTCTGCTGATGGAAAGGCCTTCAGAAATGCTTATCATTACAAAAAACCATCCGCCACCTTTCATTCTCTTACTACTAACTTGGCAAAGTGTAGAAATGCGAAGAAGCAAAAAAAAAAATTAATAAAAAATAAACCCATATTTTTTGGGGAGATGTGGTGTTTTTTTTTTTTTTACACATATATATTTCTTTAGGACATAATTTAGTGAAAGATTTACTAATAATCCGATCTGATTTTGGTACATCAAACCCACACACACACACATAGGCACTCTCTCTCTCGCTCTCAAGGTCAGAACAGCTGTAAAAGAAACTCAGGTGCCCAGTCCATGGCGGTCTGTGCGACAGCCAGTGCAGCCGCCCCAAGCGTAGCTGAAATTCCCCACACGGCCATCCTGATGAGCTGGTGGGTGCCACTGGGCTGAGCACTGTGGGGCTGTACGAGAGTGAGGCGGGGGTTTTGACGCTGGTGGAGATGCTGATGTTGCTGACGCAGGACGGAGTCGGGTCGCTGCTGTTGAGTGGACATCTGGAAGTCTTGAAAGGAGTTGATGGCAATGCTGGAGAGAGAGAGAAAGAGAGAGAGAGAGAGAGAGAGAGAGAGAGAGAGACAAGTTTTTAGCACCAATTTGTACAAATGTTTATTTCTTTAAAAAGAAAAATCCTGATTAACTTATTATAGCTTGTTTTAAATTTATAAAGTTCTTTTAAGAATATTTGAAAATAAAAATATAACTAAATCTAAATACAAGACTGCTGTTAATGCTCTATTCTTATTGAAGTGTTGATTCATTCTTTAATAAGAGGAGCTTTCACAAGAAAATAACTCACTCACTGGCCACTTAATTGAGTACACCTTTTTAACTGTTAATGCAAATCTTTTTTCAGCCAATCACATGGCAGCAACTAAATGCATTTATGCATGTAGACATTGTAAAGACGATCTGATGAAATTCAAGCCGAGCACCAGGGAAGAAACCTGGTCTGATTATTTCAGAAACTGCTGATCTAACAGAATTTTAATGTATAACCATCTCTAGTGTTTACATAGAATGGTCTTAAAGAGAGATAATATCCAGTGAGTGGTATTTCACAGGGCAAAAAGGCCTAGTTGATGCCAGAGGTCAGGGGAGAATGGTCAGACTGGTTCACGAGGATAAAAAATAAATAAATAAATAAAAAATGCACCAGTAACTCAAGTAACATCTCTTTACAACTGAGGTATTCCAAAGAACATCTCTGAACACACAACAGACCAAACCTTGAAATAGATGAGCTACAGCAGCTGAAAACCACACCAGGTCCTGCTCCTGTCAACTAAGAACAGGAACAGGAAACTGAGACAACAATTAACATGGTCTCATTAAAATTGGTCAATGTATGATTCCTGCTCGACATTCTGATGGTAGGGTCAGAATTTGGTGATTTAATGTTGCGCATATTTGTTCGGCTCACATTGGACCCCTTGGTACCATCTAAGCTTTGTTTAAGTGCCAAAGCCTCCCTGAGTATTGTTGCTGACCATGTCTATCACTTTATGGCACTTTGAGATAACATGTCACGTCACAAAGCTAAAATATTCTCCAACTGGTTTCTTGACCATGGCAATGAGGTCATTATACTCAAATCTGAGAGTGGACAAAGGGGGAAAAAAATCATAATTTGAATCATAAAATGAAGTCGGTGTTTCCCCACACACAGAGTACATTGGGTGGCCTAAATATATATAGTATTTGCTCATCCTTTTTAAAAATCTGTGCAAGAGAACTATGCCATCCGCGATCAATTATTTAGTAGTGGTCAGTTCCCTCTCGTGCTAGCAGAATAAACAGGTACGGGAGCGGTATTCTGAGAGGCAGTAAATGCAGCGGATGCCGGCTGCTGTCAAGAGAATAAGAAGGGTGCACATGCTCCGCAGAGAAACACAGTTTTGCATGGTGCATGGGCTCTTCTTTAAAAAAAACAAGAAAGATTAGTAATCCTTAAAACTCAAGCAGCACGGATGTGTGATTGCAACACTTCATTGGACAATGACTTTATTATTATTATTATTATTATTATTATTATTATACATTTTTTTGCAACATTCTTCTTCTTCTTCTTCTTATTATTATTATTATAGGACTAAAGACCCAATATTAAAACATAGTAATTTGTTGTTTGGTATATGTAGTAGAACACTTTTCCGATGGCTACCACCGCATGTATATTTCAGACCTGTGGGGAAACACTGGAAGCAGATGTTTGATTTCTTTTTTTTAATTATTTAACTGCTAATGGATGGCAAACTGTAATAAAACTGCGCTGCTTGTTCAGAATGCTTACTATAGGTTCCCTGCATCTAGAGCCATTTACAAATAAAAAGAATGCAACATTACTTCCTCCCCTGTCTCTACAGTAAGAACACAGTAACCCCTGTGTTCTATTGAAATGACTGAATTCAATATTTATACTAGTACAGTATTAACTGGAAGACTGGCTGACTGATTGATTTCTACATAAATACACCCAACGGGAGACAAGAGAGAGTGAGGGAGGAAAAAGAGAGAGAAAGAGAAAGGGAAAACATAGTAGACAAGCATGGAAAAAAAAAGTGATGGGAGGGGGACAGAAATTTGCCCTCTAGTCTGCTCACAAAGACAGCACTTTTAATTTCAGCAGTAATGTTCTCCAATTACAGCAGTGAGGCAGCGCAACAGCGCTTGTGCTAAAGGCTAAAGTACACACAGTTCCTTTAACAGTTTGGAGAAAAACATCATTATAAAAAAAATCATAAAATATTCAATTCCATTTCATTATTGTCCCTCTGGTCGAACGCAAAATGCAAATGCTGTTCCCTCAAGACTATAAAACACCAGAAAAATAAAGACCCCGTGCTCAAGTGCACTTGGGGAAAGTGAGTGTTGTGCGCAAAAAGAACCGAAGGTGCAGACCGAAGGGCTTAGCGTCTTTAAGACGTGTTGTTTCTCCCCTCCTTCTCTTTTTTTCTGTAGTTCTCATTAAGATCCGAAGCTAATACTGTGCAGCTGAAAATAGCTGACAGGTACGAGCAGAGCAATTAACTTTTAAACTCTCACTTTAAGAGAGGAAGACCCGGGAGAGGCGAGGCGAGGTGGGTGCTGATGAAACCGCTGCCGAATCTGTAACGCAGGCTCACCCGACCGCTGTCAGTCAATCACGCCACTAAAGGCACAAAAGGAAATTTTTAACATGTGGTTTGTACCAACGCATATTACTGGCTTGCTGCTAGTCACACAGGTGGTCACATGACTTCTAGCTGAAACGCTCCTGACAACTGCGGAAAGACTGCTGTCCTACATCCTGCCTGGATTCTAGGATGAGGCTACATGTTTCGTGGACTTTCCGCAATGTTAATTGTGACTGCAAATGGATAAAAAGTACAGTCCTCCTTTAACAAATATGAAATATAGAATCATTTGCAAATTGCTGTGGTTTACTGAAACAACACTTCAGGATTCAGGATGGATAATTAAATTAATTGGACACTAATTGATGCACCCCAATGAACAAGCCTTATTCGGAAAAGAAAAATAATAAGCCGTTATTTATCACATATACTTTAGCGAACGGTCAAATCATTTTCTTTGCATATCCCAGTGCATTTCAAACTTGGGGTCAGAGCACAGGACACAGCACCCCTGGAGCAGACAGGGTTAAGTGTCTTGGTCAAGAGACCAACAGTGGCAGCTTGGTAAGGCTGGGGCATAAACACCCATTAGCAATTCTAGAGTCTTAACCTGCAGAGCTACCACTGAAAGACCAAGCTTTTTTCCCTTTAATATCAAGCTGTCCAGATTCCTGTTCTTGGCAGAACTCAATGTGGTTTCCGGCTCTTGTACTCCATATGTCTCGAGGATCGACATTTTGTGCAGTTTGACATGCTTTTCAGCTAATCACGGTTGTTCAGAGTGGTTATTTGAACCTCCCTAGTCTTCGTGTTAGCTCGAACCTACCTGACCTACAACCATCAAGGCGTTTCCACCCACTGAACTACCACTTCCTATATGTATTTTTTTTGTTTTTGAACCATTCTGCATGAACTCATTTCTGAAATCAACCCATGTGGTACCACAGCCATGCCACACTGAATAAATGATGCCAAGGAAGGAACAAACAAAAAAATTCTATAAGCAGTAGTATAGGTGTGTTATTAAGTTTGTTAAAACTGTTGAGGGTAGATGAACTGATCTTGTATACAACCCCACAGAGAGTGCTTTAAAACATTTAAGAACATCAAAGTCTGGTTGATCTTCACAGCCAGGTGGTCAAGAGGAGAAAAGCCCAGTCAAGATATGGATGAGATTGGGTTAAATAATTTTTATATCCTAATGTTAGCAATACTTGCAGAGATACACGTCCGAGTTCTTCCAAACTATAGCTGAATAGCTAACCTAACTATGATTTTAAGCATCGAATGCACTGCTCCTGTCATCAAGCTGTTAATGAAGCACACGCGCAAAAAGAACGAGGAGTTGGGCCGTGTCCTCACTCTGATTAGGACATCCAAACTCCGCCGTCCTAATCATTTAATTTATGACGCGTATAGGAAACCTATAATTCAATCCTCACTACAAGGATTTGAAGTAACTCATTGTTTTTCCCTCCTACCATGTGCCAGTATGAATCAGCAGCCCTGCTGTGCTGTTGTCCCTGTGACCCACTAAGCTGAGTGTGCTCTTGAGTGAGACATGACGCAGCGACACATCGCATCAATAGACCCTGCTTACCACACCGACACTCATGTGACTGTACAACATCAAACAGACACGATAACCGAAGACGTGCTGTTTCGACATGACAAACAGACCTACGCGCTTTATCACAGAGCTCGTGCTAAACACATTAACAGCACCGCCGACACCGCTTTGTTCATGTGAAGCTTAATTAAATCTCTGCATTTACAAGATTAACGTTAGTGTACTGTATGTGATAAGCCCGGAGCACTCATTTCTCTTTCTTCTGTCCGTGCATCTAAAGTGACTAATGCAGAAAAAAAAATCCATACAGTCTTGTCCCATTCATTTGCACGGAAACCGATTGGCAAAAGCTACAATTTTACATCCTTTGTGAATTCGTTTGAACTCGAAAGGTTGTGAGAAATGAGCTGGCAGGAAAAACAGCAACAAAAAAGCAGCGCAGTCACAGCAGTGGGGAAGGAGCAGGGGAGGAAAAAAAAAAAACCTTTTACATGATCCGGCATATTGTAAATGCATGAGGGCACACTGCTGAGCGCTTTAAATCGTGAACACTTCGATGATGCCATGTGGCAAGCTTTAAAAAACACAGAGTTCTGAGAAGGAGAGAGGGAGAGATACGGCTGCTCCTGCTGTTGGATTAAAGATGTGCCTGAGGTGATACTAGAGTCAGTCACTGTAGCATCTACAGGAGTGGCATATTGATAGACACACACACACACACACACAGTAAACTTCTATTTGAAAAGGAAATGACAAGCCAGGACACAAAATGGCACATGACTTTGTCCACACTGCCAGAGCATTAAATATTGGCTTTTCCCTGCTTGTGAATTACCTTTAAATAAATAAATAAATAAATTGTGATTACTGATTTATTCATCCAGAGCAGGATGATTAAGAAATGGATGAAATGTAGGACATGGTGTAATATCATTATCGGGAACTGCTTGGTGGCAGCAACCATTCACTGAAACTTTGCATGATGATGGATTTTTAAGGTGATTCCAGAGTAACATAATAAAATAAAAAATAAATAAAAATACAGTTTCAAAACAAATCCTCATGCAAGAGTCACAACATATAGCTGAATGAAGTCCAAGTCGAAATTAGGCTCTGATTGAATTTAACAAAAAACAGAAGATGAAATGAAAGTAAGGAAGGAATGAAAGTAACCGAAACCAAAAATAAACTAACTGGGAAGAAAATTAAAGGCAATAGCAAGAAAGTGAGCAGGAAAAAGAAGAAAATATAGTTGCAAGCAACGATGACGAGCCCAAGCACCCTGTGCCATTCCCACCCCGGGCGCACCGCACAACATGTGTTATTCGAGTGTGTTAAGACCTCGAAAAAGCCATCGCCACTCGGTTGCACCTCACATCCTGCACACATCACACACTATACAGAGCTAATGTCAGTTTGGGCCCTAAATATTTTTTGAGTGCATTAGTGTGTGTGTGTGTGTGTGCGCGCATCGTGAGAGAGGGGTGTGTGTATGTGTGTGTATGTGTGTGTGGTGTGTGTGTGCATCGTGAGAGGTGTGTGTGTGTGCGTGAGTGTAAACATTTGTTATATGGGTGTATGTATGTGTGCATGTGTATGATGTACGAGTGTGTGTGTGTGTGTGTGTGTTAGTGTAAGGGTTAGTGTGTGTGAGAGTGAGTGAGAGGTGTGTGACGTGTAAATGCGTCAGTCTGTGTGTGACGAGTAAATGTGTATTTGTGCTTGTGTTTGTGCTTGTTTGTGTGTATGGTTTGAGTCTGTGTGTATTTACATTTGTGATGTGTGTGTTAGTATGTGAAATGTGTATGTGTGTACAATAGGCCGCAGGTGCTGGAAGAAAAGCCTCACACTATGATGTTCCTGAACGTGATGTCACAGAAAGTGTCACTGAATATAATGTCACTCAATATAATGCCACACAGAAAGTTATTAATAATTTTTCGGCGTACTTTTAAGACATTAGCATGGCTGATCCGTTTGAGATATCGAAAATCCCTCCGCAATTTTGCATCCTCAATGTCTTTAGATGTCTTTGGCCCAGTTTGGTTGCAATTGTATAATTTCCCTAGGAGGAGTATATCAAAATCCATCAGGTGCGTTTTTTGCGAACGACCCAAAATAACTGGCCTCCTGTTGAGTTTGCGAAAGTTGTTCGGCTCGATGAGCTCTAAATGTGTACCGAGTTTTGTGTACCTACGTGAAAGTGTGTATGAGCTAGGCAGCAAAATCTTGTGTGGGGGGCCCTGGGCCACGGGACTCTCAGGCATCCTGATGGCAGCAGATTCCAACCTGTCTGCCAAGTTTCATGAGTTTTTGAGCATGTTAAGACCCCCGAAAAGTCCAAAAGGGTGGGGAAAAAAATTATCCTTAGGAAAACAAGAGGGCCCTCACATACTATGATGACATAGGGCTGATGTCATAGTGCTTGGGCCCTAAATAAAGCATAAAGGAAAATAAGAATAAACCCAAGAAAATAAGGCAGGAAAAAAGAAAGGCAGGCAAGAAGGAAGGAAGTCTGGAAGAAAGACAGAAAGGCAAGTATAAATGCCGAGAGAAAGCAAGGCAAAAACTAAGGAAGGAAGGCGAAAGGACAAAAAGCAAGGCAGTCAGGTAGGCAGAAAGACATAAAGTTAGGCAAGAAAACAGGCAGGAAGGAAGAAGAAAATAAAAATAATGAAAAACTGGACACCCCTGAAATGAAGACCTACAAACACAAAATTGTGTATTAAACTGTTCATTTAATTTACTGCGAACGAGTCAGGAACAAACCAGAAACACGAGTACCAAAGCTATTTCATAAGCTCCCACTAAATTACATGATTACGACTTGAAGTGACGTTCAGGTGCAACCTGTAGGTCGGGAACGCGCTCATTTTATTTGCGATAATTCCAGTAACACACGAAGGCAGGATGAGAACAAGGCCAAGGTCCTCATTACAACTTGTTTTAATGCCTGAGAAAATCAGAGCTGAATACAAATCACAGCGCTGAACAAAGGGCTATGGGGCACGCTCGCCTCAGTACGTTTGTGTGTGTGTGTGTGTGTGTGTGTGTATGGGGGTAAATGGGAGGTGCTAACAAAGAACATTTGGGGGTCAATGTCATTAGAAGTGGTGTACTACACAACTCATTACTACACACTGCAGGGTCAAGCGACACAATGCAGAACGGGGCTATAGGTCACAGCCTGGGGAGCATGCTCATTTCAACACCTCGAAAAAACAATGTAGCTGACTGAGGGCACACACACACACACACACACACACACACACACACACACACACACACACACACACGGTCCTCCTCTTCCCAGAGGGGTCACAGATGCTAGAGGAGGTGGAGCTTATGGAAAACAAGGCAGGCATGTAATTACCCAGAGAGCAGGGTGTGTGTGTATTGGAGAGCTGCCCTGCATCAAGGCTCTTGTGTACTCATCTACTAGAGAAACTATAAAGAAACGTGCTCACACACTCCCAGACTGATTTCTGCTCTGAAGGCTGCTAAAACACGAATAGGGCTTGCTGGAGTGGAAATACCGCTTCTCTGTGAACAAAAGATTTCAGGTACCTTCTCTAAACAGCAAGAGCATGAAAGAGTGACTCCAGTGCTGAAAGAAGAGCCGTCTACACACTCCGTCTACACAGGCAGCAGTGTGGCAAGAAGGATGAGTGGCAAGAAGTGGAAGAAAACACCATAGCCTATGCGTGACAATACTGGGTCAGCGGAGCAAGGGAGGCAGAGGTGACACGATTTCATGCTCTACAGCTCCACCTGCTGGATGAGCTGCTTTATATACAACACAAGTCTCTGTCATTTAGAAAATAAATAAATAAATCAACAAAAGAAGCAGGAACTAGTGAAGGAACAAATGTATGGAGAAAAATGCAGAGATTTATGGAATTTAAGGAAGTAATGACAGGAAAAGCATGGAGAATGTACAGAAATAATAAGGAGAGAATTAATGAATGAATGAAGGACAGAAAGTGTTAAAAGTAAAGAAGAAAGCGGACTAAAGATATTTTGTCTATAGAAGAAAAAACAAAGAACTTATGCAATCAGAGAGAGTGAGAGTGAGAGAGAGAGAGAGAGAGAGATGAGACAGCAGGATTGCAGAAAGAAAGAAAGAATAGGAGGGGGAAAATAACCAAACAAACAAAGGCATGAACACATAAAGAAGGTAAAACAGAAGGAACATGTCCCTGAAATGTGGAAGGACGAAAGAAAGCAAGGAAGAAGCAAATAAACAAAGAAAAGAAAGAAGGAAGGATGATTGAAAGAACATGATTGGAAGAAAGAAACGAAGGAAGGAAAGAAGGACGGAAGAAATGAATGACGACATAAAAAAGAAGGAAAGGAATAGGGAAGAATAAGAACATGAATGGGAATGGATGAAAAAAAAACAAAGGGAAGAAAAAGGGAAAGGAAAGTCTCTGGATGGAAAAAGAATACAAGTAAGTAAGGAAGGAATGAGGGAAAAGAATGATTAAATAAACAAAAGAAAAAATACAGAAGGAACACATCTCTGGGAGGAATGCTGAACCTGCACAAGATGAAAGAAACATTTAGAAAAGCGATGCAGTAAAAGAAAAAATGTCCTGGCCTGTGAGAAACATCTGGATAATCATCATCATCATAATTGCTATTATTATTATTATTATTCCCAGAATAGTTGACTTCTAAATATAAGCACACATTACAGGCTCACACTACTGTATACTCTACGGAGTGCGTGTGTGTTACCTGTTGCGGGACTGCAGCGTGGCGGAGCAGGCGAGCTGCGTGGGGGGGTAGCGGGTGAAGAGGTGGTGTGTGTGTGAGATGAGCTGCTCGTATGGAAGGTTCTGAGGAATCTGAGAGAGCAGGTGATGAACACTGGCCATGTCACACTCCGTGCTCTTCACATCCCGCTCCCGATACAACACAATCTGTAACACACCAGACCCAGTGCAGGAGTGAGATCACACAGCAGGGGAAGGAGGGAAGAAAGGGAGGAGGAAAGGGGAAAAAAGGAAGGACAGACAGAAAGAAAAAGAAAAAAAATACTGTCACTTTAGGAAAGGAATTCATTGTATTGTGATATTGAGGAAGTAAGGAAGGATGGACAAAACTGAAGGAAGGAACAGAAGGAGGAATTAAGGAAATGAATAAAAATGTAAAGTAAGAAAGCAAAAGAAAGAAAAAAGAAGAACAGAAAAAGAATAAAAGAAAAAGAAAGAAAGATAGAAAGGATATGTAAGGAAGGAAGCAGGGAAAAACACTTGGCCTGGAAAAAAGTGATAAATGATAAAGGAATTAAAACAAGGAATTTCACCAGGAAAAATAAAAGAACATTGAAACACAGTGAATCTCGCTCTCACTTCTTCTCTTTCACGCACACACACAGACAGACACAGACACACCGACACACACAACGACACACACACCAGTTATTCAAACCCTGGGCAAAGTTTTTGATAAATGAGTAAATAAAGAGGTTTTGGTTAATGGGCTCAGATTCTGTTTTAGCTGCCACATTGCTAGTTCTGGCTATAATCCACTCAACCACAACAACTACAGCAACTACAGCGATCATGGCAACTACAGTAGCTATGGCAACTTCAGCAGCTACAGCAACCACAGCACATCCAGCAGCTACACCAAACACAGCACCTAAAGTAACTATAGCAACTACAGCACCTAAAGTCACTACAGCAACTACAGCACCTAAAGTCACTACAGCAACATCACCTAAAGTAATTACAGCACGTAAAGTAACTACAGCAACTACAGCACCTAAAGTAACTATAGCAACCAACAGCAGCAGCATCTAAAGTAACTACAGCACCTAAAGTCACTACAGCAACATCACCTAAAGTAACTACAGCAACAGCATCTAAAGTAACTACCGCAACAGCATCTAAAGTAACTACAGCAACCACAGTAACTACAGCACCTAAAGTAACTACAGCAGGTACACCAACCACAGCAGACACAGCAACTACAATTAAACCACCTAAAGTCACTACAGCAACCACAGCAACAGCACCTAAAGTAACTGCAGCAACTACAGC
>JAAGKR010009619.1:5640-26020 GCA_011419295.1 Clarias macrocephalus | reverse complement strand
GTATATCTAACCTTATTTTAATAGTTTTAAACTTACACATTTCGAGCAAAGCACGACACACAGACGGTAGAATTTCAAGCAAGAGCCAAACGCACCGCATGTTTCTGTCCTGCGCTACACGGCGGCTGTTCGAAGGGCTTTTGGAAAAGGTTGAAGCCGAGAAAAGTTTACAGTCTGTTAGCGCCGTCGCGGTCACTCCCGCTGTAGTAAATGCTCCGCCTGGTTCTGTGAACCAGGACCTTATGTGATTGTTCGCACTCCATGTTTTATACTTAACAAAACGATGAGCGGCGGTAATGTCAGCGCTGTTTTGAACATTACAAAATGTAACATAAGCAGTGGCGCCGGTCAATACGGGGCGCAGGGGCGCCGCCCCCCTTAAAGTTAGGCAGATTAGCATGTTATTACAATTAACATGTAATTATTTAACATAATAATTATTTATTTTAATAATGAACTAAAGTCATTTAGTCACAATATTCCGCTGTATTTCTTAATATAATTTATTTGCAATTTAAAAAAAAATCTGAACTGTATTACGTTCATTTGTGTTGGTGTATGCGGGTCGCCGGACAAACGAGTGTCTATGTAGCAGGTACATTTTTGAAAAGCATGTGACCTGAGGCTGAGCTCTGATTGGATTCTGTCAAATCATCCTTGGGGCGCAGCACTGTGCGCCCTGAACCCTCGTACTTTTGTTCTTAGCGAAAGTCAAGTCAAGTCAAGTCAATTTTATTTATATAGCGCTTTTAACAATTGACATTGTCGCAAAGCAGCTTTACACAATAAAAAGAAGTAGAAACCATATTGATTTTAAATATTTGGGCTCATGTGATTGAACCATTCTGAACGAGTCTTTTCCAGCACTTCTTACAGCGAGCGGAGCTGCTGACTGGATGTGATGTGAGTCAGGACTTTATTTTATACCAGTTGTAATGATGCGCAATTACCTGATGAATCGATATTTACAGGCGAGTATTAAAAGTTTAATTTTCATTTTGTTTGCGCCCCCCAAAAAATTTTGCACCAGCCGCCACTGATCATATGCACAAGCGATTTGTTTAGGCGAGACGTGAGATGCGCACGCTGTGTGTGTGGGCAGCTGTTGGTTATACGGTGCGTAGCTGTACTACGATATCGAGCTGTTTTCACTTATTATTAAGTGAAACTGAAACTGGTAGAGCAGGAGGAGGACGATGCTGGAATTGTTTATTATGTCTATAATGTTTCCTTGAGCCATTTCTTGATGTTTGTCTCGCAACAAAATCACAGTCAATGCCCAAGTTTGTGCTAAATTTTGTATTTAAAATCAACCAGTGTATTATTGATACAAAATTATATACTAAAATAACCAGAAACAGAACTGCAGGCTGATTTTATACATTACGACAAAAACTGTGAAAGATGGAGTTATAGCATTTTGCAAAATTCATAATTCAATATTTCGACATTTGTGCTTTTTAGCACCCTTGTGACGCAAAGGGAACATGCACAGAATATTTTCTATTACTTCTTACTTCATTTAAAAAAAATTATGATTTTATCTCATTTCGCTCTCAAACTGTCCACTCTCCAAAGCTTTCACATTAAGTTCACGCCTACACTGATGCCACTGGTGTTAATCGTGCTACAGATCAAAATGACCCATAAGACCAGTGCCGGGTGTATTAGTGTGTTTTAGGGACTAAACAAATTTGAAACAAGCAAATGATTCGCTCCTATCCCGTGGGAAGCCGCGCTGCCCGCCAGTGTTTAAACAGTTTAGCGAGTAGGATTACAGAGGAACTGCAACATTTTAGAATGAAAAAAACTACTAGATTTTTAACTACAGCATGTTATAAAATCCTTGCCTTTATGAGGGTGGGTAAAAAATTATACGGTATAATAAATTTTAAGGCACTTTTAGAAAAGAAATTTAATGGAATGTTGTAGTACTGTATATAAACTGTGCACGGTTCGTAACGTTTTAATCAGGACGAAGGCGTTAACGCGTGATTCAACTAGAAATTTTAACATAAATTAATCATATGTCCAAGTTTGATCCCAATGGCTTCCCATAATCGCGGCTCGTCAGGTACCCGGCTGTGTGCCATCGACACCAAGACTGAGGAAGCACCACCAGGTGTGCTGAGTGGCAAGTTTCATTGAAAATGACATAAACATATTGTATATGAATAAACATATATAAATTTTTAAGTCAGCGTAGCGATACGTGAAGTGCCACCCAGAAGAATCACGATACGGCACTGAATCCATTTTTTTCATCTCTAGTGTGTATTAGGTTTTTATTAATGCGCTTGTAGTAAAAGGAAATTATAGATTTTTAACAGTATTTACTATTATCAGAAAAGAAAAACAAACGTGTTCTGTGAGCAGTTTATGAATCTTTTCTCGTGTATTTTTTTGGAAGGAGTCTCCAGTGTTAATGTTTTTCAAAAGTTAAACTATTACTTTTACGTTTTTTATCTTCTTGGTGATTTGACTAGTGTCACTGTGATTAACACACCGTTTTCTATTATTATTATTATTTTTTTTTCTTTTTCAGTTTTTATTGCAGAGTGAACACACCCTTAGAGCAAGTGCTATTAAACACTGGTTCATTAGCAACATGCACATGAAAATCTGCTGTTAATCTCGTTTTATAATGGTTATACATTAGGGAATATTCTCTCTCTCTCTCTCTCTCTCTCTCTCTCTCTCTCTCTCTACTTCATTCACACACACGCACACACACACACACACACACACACACACACACACACACACACACACACACACACACACAAAAATTCCAAGTATCTGTTCAAATACCAGCGTAATCTGGCCTGTTGTCGTAGCAACCAGTTTATCGCTCTTGGCAACCTAAACGATGTCTGTGACCTCTGGCGTTTGTAGCCACTTCCACCTCTCTCTCTCTCTCTCTCACCATCACCCCATCGCCCCCCCCCAACTCTTCACTCACCCCCCTTCCTCCTCCTCCTCCTCCTCCTCTCTCTGTCAGTGAAAGCCTCTGAACTTGTCGTTAATTAATCTCAAAAGAGCAGCGTGTCCTTCCTGAAGTCCCACTTGACATTTTTAACACGTTTTTCATTCCTTTTCTTTCTTTCTTTCTTTTTTTTTTTTTATAATATGCTGTCTGTCTCTCATGTCTTTTAGAACCGCTTTTTTACGATTCTTAAGTGGTAGCAAATTACACGCAGCTCTTTAGTGCCTTCCGCGGCTCTCACGGAAACCTCGAGCGTACGCGCGGACAACGTGTGAACACGCGTGGAAAGGGAAAGCGCACGTGCCTACGAAGCCCCGGTTCAGAGGTCAGAGGACAGACTGGTTCGAACTGATACAGAGACAATCGGCCAAAACACACTATTGCTGCTGATTTATATATATTTTTTATTTTTTTATTTTTTTATGTTTGTTTATAAGTGACCGATTTCGCTCCCCAAAAGATCTCAAGTTGTTAACTTCAGCTGGTTTGTAGAGATGATTTAATATGAGCCCCAAAATGCCCCTTTATCAGCGTTATACAGTCTCGCATTAAACAATAATCATTTAAAATGCAAATCGTTCATATTTCTTCCTTCATGAGTATTGATACTAAAATTGGTGTAAGCGTCTAGAAGCATATGCCCTTTAAAAATTTTATTAAATGCTTAAATTAAAGCATTCCGTGCAGTGTAGTGTCCGTAACCATGTCACATCACATGAAAAATACACTTTTTCAGGTTTGTCTTTTCATGTGAAATCTACATTGGACAAGTTTCATGTGAATGACAGTTAAGATTATTGAAAGATTTTAATTTAAAAAGTTAGACACTGAAACATAAAACGGAGTGAAACTGTATATTGCAGACGTGTTTCTTTTTATCTGATAATAAAAATATAAATGTGTTGCATGTTTACAAAAAAAAAACTAAGCATGGATCTGGAAATAAGAAGTGTTAAGTATTAAGAAAAATGCCGTTATATGATCCTGTCTAAAAAAAAAAAATTTTTAAAAAGTCACTTTTTCACCCTGGCGAGGGACTTTTCAGCACCAATTCCACGTTTTGGCTGAACAGCAACTCAAATAACATCCCGTTAGAGCTGAAGTCTGCTGAAGAGCGTCTCTTGAAACTGCAGAAGGAAGTCACATGGGCTCACCATCACACCAGACAACAGAAGGTTGGAAACTTGTCCCCAGGTCTGATGAGTCCGGATCTCTCCTGAGTTTGGTGTAAACAGCATGAAAGCATGGATCCGTCCTGCCGTGTGTCAGCCGTCCAGGCTGGTGGTGCTGCTGCTGTAATGCTGTGAAGAGATTTTCTTGCCATCCTTTGGGCCACTCAGTACCGATCGAGCAACATAACACCACAGACTCGCATCAGCTGACAAGAGGAGCTCCAGGCCAGTGCTAGCAAGGTGTACCTAACAAAATGGCCAGTGGGTGTGTTCACTCATTCCAAGCTTTATTATTTTCTTCTGAACGTCCAGTGTGTGTGTACGGTAACCTCTGTCTCTCTGTCTCTCTCTGTCTCTCTCTCTGTCTCTCTCTCTCTCTGTCTCTCTCTCTCTCTCTCTCTGTCTCTCTGTCTCTCTCTGTCTCTCTCTCTGTCTCTCTCTCTCTCTGTCTCTCTCTCTCTCTGTCTCTCTCCATATGCTGCAGCATGATATCTCTCTGTGTCTCTCTTTCTCTGTCCGTCTCTCTCTGTCTCTCTCCGTCTCTCTCTGTCTCTCTCTGTCTCTCTCTGTCTCTCTCTGTCTCTCTTTCTGTCTCTCTGTCTCTTTCTCTCTCTGTCTTTCTCTGTCTCTGTCTCTCTCCGTCTGCTGCAGCATGATATCTCTCTGTGTCTCTCTCTCTCTTTCTCTGTCTCTCTCTGTCTCTGTCTCTCTCTTTCTCTGTCTGTCTCTGTCTCTCTCTGTCTCTCTCTTTCTCTGTCTCTCTCCGTCTGCTGCAGCATGTTATCTCTCTGCTCTTTGCCATTTTGGTTGAGACAGCACCGACAAACAGTGTCTGGCCACACACACACACACACACACACACATTCACACACATTCACGAACACACCTGTCGCCTTCCTCTCTGGCTCTCTTAATGCACACACACACACACACACACACACACACACACACACACACACACACACACACACACACACACACACACACACAGCAGATGGAATGTGTCAGAATGTTTTCTTCTTCTGTTTCTTTTTATAGTCTTACTCTCGCAGGTGACGCAACCATCCTCTTAAACACAACACACACAACCTAAAAGCACAACTTAAATCTAAATTCCCAGCTGGAGCTCGTATCTTACACTCCATCTCACACACACACACACACACACACACACACACACACACACACACACGCCCCTCCCCCCCTCCTGATCACGCTCTCTCCTCTTTATCTTTCTTCCTGTTTTATTCTTTCATTCAGCGAGCCTCATCTACCTGTATGGTGTGTGACTGCAGGTGTGTGATTGCGTGAGCATCAGAGCGCGCGTGTGTGTGCTTGCGTGTGTGTGTGTGCGTGTGTGTATGTGTGTGTGGCTCTTGCTTCAAAGCTTTCTCTACGTTGCGTTATTTATTTACCCTTAATGGTCCACTGCTATCCAATTAAATCTGAATTATGTATTATTAAGCAGAGTTCTAGCAGCGCTGTGTTCTGCTTGCAGTGTGAGTGTGTGAGTGTGTGTGTGTGTGTGTGTGTGTGTGTGTGTGTGTGTGTGTGTGTGTGTGTGTGTGAGTGTGTTTGGGTTTGAGAGGATGATCCTTGCGGTGTCCCTCTGTTTGCTTTTTATTCTTGTATTCTTGTCTCCAAACCGCCTGACTCGCCAATATTCTCTTGACCAGAGCGAAAAAGGTCAAGGTTAGCCTGGAAATTGCCTCAAAGCAATCAGTGCTCTGTGTGTGTGTGTGTGTGTGTGTGTGTGTGTGTGTGTGTGTGTGTGTGTGTGTGTGTGTGTGTGTGTGTGTAATTCTTTTATTCTTTTCAAGCTACACAATAGTTGATTATCTCTCACACTACAGCACTAACAGCCCGTTACAACATTCTTTCCTTTGCGAGGGTGAGTCAGAAATTATCCGCACTCTGGCCGTAGAATTCATTCAAACAAACTTTCAGAAAACACAAATGTAAACAAAGGTCACTGTGTGGAAAGGTTACTATATAAACCGTGTGCAGTTTGTAATGTTTTAATTATGGCTGTCAATATTAATGGGTTTAACATGCAGGTGATTCATCTAGAAATTTAACGCTTTCCTATTTTTTAACGCAAAATAATCATACGACCAAGTTTGACCCTAACGGTTGCGTGTGATAACATCACGGATAATAAGACGACCGAGGAAACGTCACCAAATGCCGAACGTGTGTGACTGGGCGTGTCCCAGGTGTTGTCCAGTGGGGTGAGAGTCGGTCTGTACGGTCCGCAGTACTGAGGAGAGAGCAGCTGCCTGACCACACCCACATTCACACCTAGTCACAGAAGCAACAAACAACACTCTCTGCACTCTCTGCACTAATCACTTCTAAGTCCTTCTGAATCGCCTCTGAACCGTCCGTGTCGTTCTGTTCACGGCTAACGCTTAGCTACAAAGCTAACTAGCGTCTAACACGAGGCTGAATCCCAAATCCCTCTCTAACCCCTGATCAAGGGCACTACTGGGTGGGGAACAAGGGTGTGTACACCCAACATAGTGCACTAGCTTTCCATTTAACACTATTTGGGATTCGACCCCTGACCCCTGAAGTTAACAGAGCTGATATTCTAAAGTGGAATAAGTGTAAATATGCAGTAAATGTGGTGAGTTTCTCAGGACTGTCCACCACCTACATGGTTTATTCTCCTCACCTGGAGCACCTACAGAGTACCGCTAAGAGTTTAACACGACTCTCACCTCCTGTTAATCGCTCCGCCAGTTGCGGTTAGTTATTTACACCAGACGCAGAAATATATGTGTGGGCGGAGCAAAACAACTGGCCACATAAAGAAAGAAATCACACTACGTTGACAGTAAATGGTCCACATCAGTGCCGTGCTGATATTCAGTACAACAGCATGACCTTGAGTGTGATAACGCTGAAGTACTTCACTTTTAACTATATCCTTGTAACTAATCCTTGCTGTACCAGACTCTAGAGGACACAGATACTTTGGCTAATGTTCAATACTTCACTTAAATGAGTTCAGGTCTGTTAAAGGTTACAATCCTGACACTTCAAGTAAGTTAAGTAAGTAGTTATAAATGATGCGCGTAGCTGATAAAAGGGTCCGTGAGCCTTTAGATACATCGCAGGCACCTAATAACGTGTCCCATGTGTGTATTTCTGGTGCAGCTGATGGATTTCAGTGGCGTTTTCATAATCACCGCCCTCTCCTGTGGCCGTTTTAAATACCCATCCCACCCTGACACAAAGCGCCGTGTATACAGACCCACCGAACCGCCTCCCTCCAGGTCACCGCTCTCATCTATCACGTCTCGTAGATAGTCACAATCGCCGCGATGCGTTACAACAAAACAAGTTTATTAACCGAAACAGCCCTGGAGAAAAAGCAGGGCGTATTAACAAATATATAACTTTAATTTGCACTGTAAAGATGTGTGTTTTGTGTGTATCACACAGGTGGAGATCGAAAAGCTGGACTATCATCACTACCTGCCGCTGTTCTTCGACGGCCTGTGTGAGACGTCTCACCCCTACGATTTTTTCGCCCGCCAGGGTGTACACGACATGCTGGAACACGGCGGCAGCAAAATCCTGCCAGTCATCCCTCAGCTCATCATCCCCATAAAGAGTGAGTCGAACCCAAGCAGAGATTTTCTATTCCATCATGTGACTGCAAATAATGTACAGTATATCCGTCACTGATTAAACACAAAACACACAAAGACACAGAGTAACTCACTGACTATCAGGTTTGCTTTGAAAGAAACAACAACATGTGTTTTTAGGGCCCAAGCACTATAAGGTTTTTTTCCATCCTTTTGGACTTTTCGGGGGTCTTAACATCCTCAAAAACTAATGAAACTTGGCAGCCAGGTTGGAATCTGCTGCCATCAGGATGCCCGGGGCCCTCAGGGGCCCCCACATGAGATTTTGCTGGATAGCTCATACACACTTTCATGTAGGCACATGAAACTCAGTACACATTCAGAGTTCATTGAGCCGAACAACTTTCGCGCTGCATGTCCTGGGCTCAACTCAACAGGAGGCCGGTTATTTTGGGTCGTTCGCAAAAACACACCCGATGGATTTTGATATACTCCTCCTAGGGAATTTATACGATCGTCACCAAACCGGGCCGATGTGATCTAAAGACATTGAGGACGCAAAATTGCGGAGGGATTTTTGATATCTCAAACGGGTCAGCCGTGGTAATGTCTTAAACTTGCACCGAAAAATGATTAATAAATTTCTGTGTGGCCTTATATTGAGTGACACCTTCAGTGACATCACGTTCAGGAACATCACAGTGTGACGCTTACTTTCCAGCATCTGCGGCCTATTGAACTCACGTACACATCACACCTTAACAATCGCACACACACACACACACACACACACACACACACACACACACACACACACACACACACACACACACACTCGCATACACATGCATGCACACACACATAAACACACTCATACATCACCCACATGCACACATATATATACACAAAAATTATAAATGTGCACACGCGCACGCACACACACACACACACACACACACACACACACACACACACACACACACACACACACACACACACCTCTCATGACGCACACACACGCACAAACACACTTATATCACAATGTTAACACTCACACTCACACAGACGCTCACACGCACGTATACAAAAACACACTCATACTCATGTATATCACACATCACAAATTTTAACACTCACACCTCTCTCTCACACGCCCACACGTAGAAACAGACACGCCCACACACACACACATGTCTCACACACACATCACTAATCGTCTTAATGATCAAAACGTTTAAGAAGGATTTGGATTTCTTACCAGATAAAACGTCCCAGATCAACAGACAAGACTTTGCTACAAGTAATCCTTCATAAGTCTGTGTACTGTGTTTCCAAACGGAGGAGAATAAACCAGGAGGTGATGGACAGTCCTGAGAAACTCACTTAATTTTTCCACTTAATCCACTTCAGAACTTGCAGGTTCTGGGGTCGAATCCCAAATAGCGTTAAATGGACAGCCAGTGCGATATGTAACGTGGACAATCACTTGGTCCACACACCAAGTAGTGCCCTTGCTCAGGGGTTAGAGAGGGATTTGGGAATCATTTTTCCGTCTTGTGAGCTTCGACCTCGACCCCGTGAGCAGAATGAATGACAGTGTTTTAAAATGTGCATGTTTGTGTTTTGACATACTGTATAATTGATTCCCTATCAGTTATTTATTCATCCGGTTGTACATGCTGTACCTGTTTCTCTCTCTCTCTCTCTCTCTCTCTCTCTCTCCTGTTCTGGAGCATCAGTGGTTAAAGGCTCTCTGGGGTACTGATCAGAAGTTCAGGGAGGTTCAAGCTCCAGCACCACAAATCTGACACTGCTGGGCCTTTGAGCAAGGGCCTTGACCCTCTCTGTTTATCATGGCTGACCTCCCGCTCCAAATCCAACTCGCTAACAAGCTACGATATAATAAAATAATGTAGTACTGAATATCCCACGTGGCCTGGCTGGGGATTCAGAGTGGTCTAGGGGTCCACAAAAGTCTTCCTGACATTTCGCTCTCTTCTAATCAGAATATACGCATTTTGTAGGTAGAGTGTGTTTTTTAAATCAGGCAAAGAACTTAATTTATATAATATAATATTGGTTTGCACTGTCGCCTTGCACCTCCGGGGTTCGGGGTTTGCAGATTAATGCAAACTCCCGCCTGGGGGTCTGTGTGCATGGAGTTTCCGTGTTCTCCCCGTTCTTACTGGGTTTTCTTTGGGTACTTTGAGGCAGATTGGTGTTCCCAAGTTGCCCATAATGTGTGAATGAGTGTGTGTGTATGTGTGTGTGTGCCCTGCGACGGATTGGCACCCCATCCACCAGAGTGTACCCCGCCTCGTGCCCTAAGTCTCCTGGGATAAAATATATGTTTTGGAAAAATATTTTTACCTTCTCTATTCAACAACAACAAAAAAAGACAGGCAAGGTTTGAAAAGGGGATGTAGCTTTGTTTTTAAGCGTCTTCGTCTATGATGGTCGTAGGATCGATTCACTACACAACATCGGAACGTCGATTGCGCAACCCCATGCTCTCCGTTTTGGCGATTTGTTTGCTTTTTCGTTTCCCGAATGCGTCCGCTGGGCCCGGCAGGTCAGCAGTTTCTGGGCTTTCAAATATAGCACAGTGTCGGAGGAACTGGCTCCGTTTAAACGCTCTGCCACAGTCAACAGTCGGCGCTGACAACAGCAATAACTCAGGAACTAAACGGTCATTACACGCTTTTGCACAGAAAGGACGTGATACTGCGCTGGTGGTAATTAGGAATTTGTCAACGAGTACCTGGCTTATGAAATCAACGGAATACTAAACCTACAAGATTATCAGAGCTGAAACACACAAACACACAGAAAAGCCTTCTCGCTTTTAGCCTAGGATACACGAGTTTATATTCAGCACCTGTTTTAATTCCCCACCAGTTATGAGATCACGAGGCCTCGACTGGCTTTTCCCAGAGACTGTAAGCTCTTATCATGACGATGACACACCCATCCATGGCTGCGAGTCCAGCAGGAGCGCTGTGGTTTCTGGGTGTGAGGGATGCGAGACTCTCTCCAGAGGCACTGGCCAATCACGTTTGTGTATGAGGAAGAGGGCCGATAGCACCATCAACCAAACGTGTTCTACAGTCACGGTTCCTTCATTAGAATTTCCGGGGTGCTAATGAATGTGACGCGTTTTAGATCCCTTTTCGAATTTCTTTAATTAAATGTAAATTCCTGCTATTTTTCTACAGATTCATTTCTCTTTACGCGTCTTTGCCAAGGTTGCCAAGAATTCCGGAGCCGACTCTACTCACATGCATTGCCAGACACTTAATCATCTTTCGACTCTGTTTTCTCTAAGCAATTCTTCATTTCTTCAGCTTGCTTCTTATGAAAGCACACTCACACACACATATATACTCAAACACAAACACACACACGTACACAGCTGTGATAATGGAATTTTAAGTGGCCTCTTCCTTATTGGACTCTTTATTAAGAGGGACCTCGCTGACCCGATCGTACAGCAAAGGCCGCAGATAAAAGCACGAACCCACGCAGACAGTCAGAGACTGAAATGTTTGGGTCGAAGCTACTTCTAACCTCTAAGAATCATTTTGCTAACTTTTGTAATAATTGGTCAGTAACCTGAGTTATGCAGACGGAGCCGGAATGGATGTTGAGGTCAGCGGTGACGGGCAGCGTCTGACTGATCCGGGTTAGTGTCTTTTGACTTTCTGTCTGCGAGACATAAAGTATAAGAGCGTATAGGAATGAATATCTACACTATAATAATCCGTAATCCAGTTTAGAAGTAGTAAAGACAGCTAATGGTGAACTTTTAGAATACTAGACAGACCGGCTCGGCTGGTTACAGATCTGTGTGAGCGTGTTGTGGCGTTGATGGTTGTATTTCTGTAAATGATGAAACTTTGAGCTGGTTTGAGTGAAGTGTACAGATTAGGGGGGAAACACTGAAAGACTAAAGCACTGCCGCATAAGTCTCTTAATGTAGAGATGAAGCAAGTCCTAAATTCCACTGACATGCAGGAGACTGTTACCCAAAGCGAACCCAAAAAAGTCAACGAAGGAAGTATTAAAAACAAGGGAACGGGGTGCCATTAATTCTTCTCGAATATTATAAAAAATATTACATGACCTGCTATTCATCACAACAACTATCTAGTGATTTGTATTTATGCAGACTGTTTCTGTCATGACGGCTAGCTTTGAACTTTCTAACTTTTATAAAACAGTTTTAATGTTTAAACCCTTAATCAGGCAAATAACCAAAAATTTTAATGATAGTTGATCATTTTTAAAGGTAGTCGTAATACAACGAAATTTAGTAACTTCTATGAGATGTGCATTTATTCCTTTATTGTTTTAGAAGTTTATATGTTTTTGAAATATTTTATTGTTATTATCGTTTTTCAAACTTTTTTTTTTTATCTTTGGTTATTTTTGTAAAATGTTTTATTGTGGTCCTACTGTAGTACTTTAACGGCCACTGTACTCATGTTGCAAATCAAGGTCAGCAAAATTACCATATATGGTTCGTCACCTGGTAATAGAGGCTAGAGTAAAAAAAAATACACAACAGATGAAGACACTTTTATTTAAACATAAATATTTGCAAAAATATAAAAATACCAATATCCAAAAATAATAAAATAAAATAAAACATACAAATCTGACAGCAGTTGCCAAATGTGGTGACTTCACTGACCTTGATTTGCAATATAAAATTGACAATCAAATGTAAAAAAAAAAAGGGAGTATGGATTAATATACAAATTATATTGTATATTACAAACTGATGCTAGTAGAATTTTTGGTCACTAGCTAACGAGCTTTTTGATGTACTTGTTACAAGTTAGTTCCGTTTACGAGTATATACACTTTTACTCACTAGAGTCCTAAAGGGAAAAATGATTCTTCTCACTATTCTTCTTTTTGTTTTCTACACTCTTATGTTGATATTCTGAGTTTGTACCTTTGTACTGAAACTTGAGTAAAGAATTTCACCTTCGACCAGAATGGCTTTAATTAAATGCAAGTGCACTTTTTGTATCTTTAGCACCTGTGAACTTCCCTCTGGTTAGATGTTTCGCTAATGTCTGTCCTTTAAACTTCACTTCATTCTTATGTCATGAGGAATCTGTACAAATTGAAAGAAACAAAGGCAATGTTCAAATGGAAAGGTACAAAATAACATGGCTTTATGGGCGAGTCAGTATGAAGTATTGCATTATTGAAAAAAACTACATGACACTTCAGTTCTCCTTCTTGTCTCGTTCACAGCGTTATTCACACTTAGACTCACAGATACACAGACAAGTGCTGAAACACAGCTTTAAACACTTTAAGGGTGATAATGGTGATGTGCGGCGTCACACCATGACACAGTGTTGAGCAAGTGACAAAAATGTACCGTACAGGTTGTCAGAGTGTTGGAAAACAAGAAATAACGGGAACGCGTGATGCGTCCTGACGGGAAGTGGAGTGAATTGAGTCCCACCTCCCCAAAGTGTTCTCTATATAAATAAAAGAAAGGTTTCATCCGTACATTGATCAGAACCCCCTCTTTCAGTGACATCTTTACGTTTCATACACTGGAGGACCAGAAACCAGACTCAGTCTGTGCGTCTGTCCAGCCAGATTGTTTCACGGCATCACACAAAACTGTCTGAATCTCCTGCAGTCCTCAGATCTCAGTCTGAAGTTTCATCTGCACCATCAGTGAATCTACATGTGGAGTAAAAGTGATGTTATGAACAGTTATGTGTGGGATTTAATAATCTACTTTAAAATAATCTACTAATGCGCTGCTGTCTCAATGTAAACAAACACCTGCACCAATAGATATTAATTAGAGAAGATAAAGTGAATATTTTTACTGGGATTAGTTCATATTTTCACTTTGGCTGAAATAACAGCGCTGAAGTGGTAGAAGTGAATTTTAACACGCCGGAGTCGTTTTAAGACAAAACTTCATCTTTATCTGATCGACTTTTTCCATTTCTCACCTGTGATTCTCTCTCCGATTACCGAACAGCGAGTGTATTTTACTAAACTTTTCTATCTCCTCTCTATCATATTGATTGTAATGAGATAAATTACAGTAGATTCAGAATCTTGCCATGAGCTAGATACATTTTGTAAAAATTTCCTAATATTTAGCCGCCAATCCAGTGGAAACCAAAACCTTATAATGTTCTCACACCAAAGACATTTTGCGAAATTACAGTTTAAAAAAAATTAAGGGCTGCAGACAGACATGTACGTGAGCTTCAACCTGAAATAATAATATCACTGATTACATTAAAGATCAGGGGTTCATTTTTCAGCTTTAACCTTTTAACTGTTTCTACAAACTCTTTAACCGTCAACGAGACGTACTAATGCTGGTGTATTAAATAAAATGCAGCTTCCTGAGGAGCTTCAGGCTTCAGCACTGACGCTGGAGATTATCGTCCACTGTCGGAGCTGCTGTTATAGAAAATAAACGAACAGCTTGTAACCAATCAGAACTAAGAAGCAACATGCTGTGCTATAAACTAACATCCTAAGTTGTAATAGTATCAGTCCGGTATGAACGTCCAGCTGTAATAGACGGTATGAACGAGGGCACCTGGGTTTACTTTCTGTATCAGCACTCTACCAAAATAATAAGCTGGGTTTAGAGATCCACTTCTAATCTCCCGGAAGCTTTCTGCTCACAGACATGTATTTCGGAGGGGTTGAGTAATATCGCGGATATATTTCTATCAGGAATTTGACTCGACGCAGTTACTAAAACCTTCCAAATGTCACCCAGCTCTGGCATTTAGAGAAGGCGTCGGTGCCCAAGGTCGCTTGCTTTTAGAGTTCAATATGCGGCACGCTGACACATGAATTAATGATCACTTTATTCCAAGAGATTTGCAGGCGGATGCGCGCGCTGATAGATCGTTCCCTCCTCACGTCTCGCCCGCCCCCCCCCTCCTCCTCCTCCTCCTCCTCCTCCTCTTCCTCCTCCCAATCTTCGTCCTCCCCTCTCCTCCTCCCATCCCTCAGCTCCATCCCTCCAAACGAGAAAGATGAATTATTGAACAATCCACTGGGCTAAATGTCATACCTGGGGAAAACGATGGGCCGTGGTTTGGTAATTAGAATTTCAATGTTTGTGTTTGAATGAAGACTTTATGAGCGAGTCATATTGAATGAAGCGTCTGAGCGGAGCGAGTGGCCTGTATCAATTCAGCTCTGACAGGAAATGAGACCGAATGCGCTGCTATGAGGCCCAAAAGTCAATGTATCCAATATATCAAGAGATTAATTTCGTCAGTATTGTCTCGTTTTTTTATTTCATGGATAATAAACCAGAAAGGAAAAATAGCACAGCTACAGCCAGGTGCATATGCGTTCGTATAATGATGATACGTTTTTGTCTCTTGAAATTAAACAATCAAAATCGATTGACTCTCAGCTTTAATTCGAGGGGATTTCACAAAAATATATCACATTAAGCAAGAAATTACATTTTAAATTTGCTGTAAAGTGATTGGACACCCGAGTGATGAGCAGTTTAACGGCCACTTTAAGTAAATTACGTACATTTCTGATATTGATTCTGAGAGTAGATCTTGCATTTGGGAGTTGTTCTCCTAATCTGCACTCCAGAGTGGTGCTGATGAAAGTGACGGAGGTCATCATCAAGTCTGATTTGCGTTTCTGAGACAACCAGATGTGCGTCTCCCCAGAAATGTAACCTCAGATAGGTCCACCTGGTAGCGCCGCATTTCCGGCTTCTTCTTCTACTCATCCATTTTTTTTATTGAGTTGAGCATCCTACTGACCATCTCCATCCCAAGTCTTCACTTGTTTCTGATTTGCGACAATTTCAGTGAAAGTGGCTGTTGTTCAACAAATATTAGAACCAAATCCAACCAGATCCACTCAGTTTCGTTCGCCATTGTTTGTAGTGCGCCAAAAATCAGCTCACCAGAGTGTGGTGAAAAGACTCAGTGGCATAGAAACCAGGGCCCGTATTCACAAAGCTTCTTAAGCCTAAAAGTTGCTCCTAGTGACGAAATTCTAAGAAAAATCTTAGAATTAGGGCATTTTCTTAGAATTTCTCCTTAAAGTTAGGATTAAATCTTAGTAAAGATAAAAATGATTCACAAAACATCTTAGCCCTAAAAACAGCTCCTCAGGTAAAAATAGTTAAGAGTAGAGACGAGGACTTTTAAGAGGCTTACAAGTTTCTATAGCAGAGGACAAAATGGCGGAAGGAAGAAATATTCTCCAAACACTGAACGTAAAGTTAAAAGTAAACGCTGCTCTTCTGTCCAATTTGGTTTTCTTGATGTTTTACTTCCTTCCATCTCTCTTGGATTGACATTAAACAGACTGTCCTGTAATCCTGTAAATTGTAAAAGCCGAGACATTTTGATCCCATCAATCTAAAATGGATCACAAGTAATAAACTCAGTACGGTAAATAAATGTGAGAACTTAAATATAGTAACTACTGTGTGGAAATTGGCTGCTTCAAAAGTCGACACATTTTCAACATTTAGCTGTTTAATTATCTTTAAGACATTTAGCCTAGAAACTTTGCATAAAGTAGCTTGGACTCATGATTATACAATTTCTTCATATACAAACATTATGATTTCACTGTCTGTTCTATTATCATGTAGTCTGTTTTCACAAAGAGCGCATTTCAAAACCTTTGCAGAGGTCAGAGGTTATTTTTTTATTAACCAATCACAGTTCTTGAATTGCTGCATCATCCCTAGCAACGGGGTCGACCACACCCCCTCACTAAGATAAAAGTTTTTCTACCTTCCTTACTCAGAGTTGCTCTGAGAAGTTTCCTAAATCACTTTTAGTCTAGGACTCCCAGCTAGGAATTTTTAAGCTAAAATAGGAGCTCTGAGAGAATTTTTGTGAATACGGGCCCTGATCGGCAATTAGTGGTCTGGACAGTGTAGTTGCAGAATGACGTGGGCACAAGCGTAAATGCTCATGATGCCGTCCGGCCTTTGCATAGCTTAAAGAATAGGTGCCGCGTAGAATTACATTTTTTTTTTTTTTACAAATCTTTGGGCTGAAGAGAGCTAGAACTAGAACTTACAATTGTCAACAATTTGGCGCATTCTTAAAACAATGGAATCAAGCTCAGCAGCACTTTGCAGGCCACAAAACCTAACCTCAGTGGAGAAAAACCCCTTCACACGTCTCCCATCAAGAGATGCCTTAATGAATGTAAATACAGACAGTTAACCTCAAGATTTAAACCACCAGTAACACCAAGATTAGACCGAGCATTTCTGATTCAAGATTAAACTTGTACCAGAATAATTGGAAAAGGAAAGGAAGGGCTGATGCTTTGAGAATATGACTGTCAAACATGGTGAAGGCTGGGTTAATGCAGAAGTGTACAGAGATGTACTGTACCAGATTCAGTCAAATACTACAAAACTGTACAGTACCGATGGCTAATGGCCCAGAACATACAGCAAAACCAAACCAGGACCTTGAAGCAAAGATTTATGGAAAGATGTGGATATTCCTAAAGAGCCGAATCAATTGACCCCAATGCAAAAGAGGTCTTGAAAACTTCATCACTTCCTTTTCACTGAAGAACAAACTGAAGACAGAAAGATATGACGACATGCAGAAACCGTAGGCGGCCGCAGGCCTGGCAAAGCAGCTCAGGGTACGAAACTCGGCACTTGATAACTGTGGGTTCCAGACTTTAGGTCGTTGCCTTCAATTATTTATTTTTTTTTTTTTCATGGAACCACGACTAATTGTTTCTGGGCGAGCGCGCTGCCAGATGCCATATAAAAAGCGTTGCAGAAAAACGAACGAAATCAGAACGTCTTTAAAATCTTTGGCAATAATCCACCTTGTCATGTTTGGAGAAAGAAGGTTTGCGCATATACAGTAATGCCAATTGCAGCATACTCATTTCTGTAGAAACATAACTGGAATGATATACGGTTCACGCCGGACGAGAATTTGATCTTCGTTGACGAGAAAAAAGGAACGACGGAGTTGAAACACGATGCTGCCAAAACTAATGACTTCAGAAAAAGTTTCCCTATAATGATTTCCCAAACCTTTTCAATACTGACTGTATCATCCAGCTACGAGGTGAGAGAAATCGTCTGTGGATGTCTAAGTGAGGTTTGTAGCCTGGCACAAATCCAGGGACAATTCAGCCATTTTGTACGCAAGTTCTCATCACCAGCACGCTTCCTAAAACCAGGTCCAAGTGAGCCCAAGTGAGCAAACCAAGACGACACATTCGGGTAATGTTACTGCGCAGGAACTCCAGAGGTCGTGTACGGAAGAGAGCGTCTGTCACAAAGGACAAGCACCTCTGCCGCACCTCACTAATCACGTCTTTATGGTAGAGCAGTCAGGAGGAAGTCATGTGACAAATCACTTGCCCCCCCAGAAAGAGAAAAAAAGAAAAAAAAGGCACTCCAGGGACTCTCGGGCCTCGAGAAACAAGAGCTCAGGCCCGAAGATTTCAAGGCAACACAGAAGTGCCTTCAGGACAAGACTGTGAATGTCCTTGAGCGAACTTCAACCTGACTGAACGTCTCTGGAGAGACCTGAAAATAGAGATCCAGTGATGCTCCTCATCCAACCTGACAAAGCTTGCGAGGTTTAGCAGAGAGGAATGAAAGTACTTTAGATCCCCACACGCAGGTTTGTCAAGCTGACAGCTGAACATGCAAACAGATTTAGCGCGGTAGCTCCTCCTGCCATCAGCGCTCCAACAAAGTGCCGAGCAAAGGCACTGAAGACTGCTGGGATATTTTAGGATATTTTTTGTTCAGATACATTTACAACATGAAGAATGAAAATAGTAACTGGAAGTGAACCAGGAACGAAAGAGTTCTACCTAATGAGGTTAGAAGTAAACCAGCACTGTGCTGCTAAATTACGTTTGCGACAGAACAGAAATAAAACCTTACACCGCTCGAGCTTTAAATTTAGTTAAATCCCAAAAGTGGAAAAAATATATGTATTTTAGTCGATTTTTTTATTATTATTATTGTTTCTTTTTTTTTGTTTCACCAAAGATCATCAAAGAAGAGAATTCCTAAATAGCCAGGTGTGCTAAAGGAAGGACGAATGGGCCGGGTTTTAGCATTCTGTCGAAAGATCTCTCAATAATCGTGGGAACTCATCATCTACAGTGACGTTCTCATGCTGCACAGTGTTTTACAGTGTTTTAGCGGCTTCTCCTTCACATCCCCAGAAGCCACGAACTCCTGAACATCTAGTTTTAAGGTAAATTTTGCTAATTTGCTAGCATTTATCCAAATTGCCCTTTTTTCTACGTTACTCCTAAGTCAGACTTAGCATCAGGTTTGATAGCTAACAATGATGTTTCCAGGTGAAATGTTGTAGTTGCTTTAAAACTAGCAATTAACAAAAATTGGATTCTGCAAGCAGATGTAAAAGCTGCTACTTTTCACTTACTACTTGAGTACTTTTTAAAGTAAAAGAAAAACTAGGCATGGTGGCCTAGTGGTTAGCACTGTCGCCTCGCACCTCCAGGGTCTGGGATCGATTCCCACCTCAGGTCTGTGTGCGTGGAGTTTGCATGTTCTCCCCGTGCTTGGTGGGTTTCCTCCGGGTTCTCCGGTTTCCTCCCACAGTCTAAAGACATGCAGATCAGGCTAATCGGTGTTCCCAAATTGCCCATAGTGTGTACTGTAAGTGTGTGTATGTGCTTCTCTGATGGACTGGCACCCTGTCCAGGTGTACCCCACCTCGTGCACAAAGTAACCTGGGATAGGCTCCAGGCCCACACGACCCGGTGTACAGGATAAGTGTTAAAGAAAATGAACGAATGAACCTTTTAACTTTGATTTTAGTCATAGACAGGGCTGGGGTAGGGTTAAGGTGTTAGATCGGAAGGTTCCAGGTTCAAAACCCACTACCACCAAGTTGCCACTGAAGGGCCCTTGAGCAAGCTCCTCAACTGTCAGCTGCTCAGATGTATACACTACTGCCCAAAAGTTTGTACACCCCTCTAACTCCCCGGTGGTTCCTGATGTTTATTTCTCTCTACACTGTAAAACAACACTGAAGGCGTTTATATAAAACACACAATAATCTCCTCTGAACAGTCGATATTGAGATGTTTATCTGCTACTTCTGCTCTGTAAAGCTTCATAACGGCTCTAATCTGAGGTGCTGGTTGTTAATTAATGATTTTTGAGGCTGGTGACTCTAAATGAACGTCTCCTCTGCAGCAGTAAGTTTTGGTCTCGCTGTCCTGGGAAGGTCTTCATGAGAGACAGTTTCATCCTGGAGCTCGATGGGGTTTACACACACACTCGACACACAACACTGTTCATCATGTCTTGAAATAACAATTGCTTGTTGTTGGTGTTACATAATTCCATAATTCCATATGTGTTCTTTCATAGTTATTTCAAAGTTTCTGTTTTTGCAAATTGTAAAAAAATAAATCACTAAACAAAAACAAAGAAATGTAAAACTTTTGAGCGGTAGTGTATAAAAAGATAAAAACACAATCTGCAAATGTAACTAATAATTCAACTTTGAATGAGTAAGACATGTGATCTCAACATTCACTGCTTGCACCTCTGCTCAACACCATGGGGGGGGGGGGGGGGC
>JAAGKR010009618.1:0-24304 GCA_011419295.1 Clarias macrocephalus | reverse complement strand
CCCCCCCCCCCCCCCCGCATTACATTATGGCAAATTTAACTAAGTAATGTAGATTAATTTAAAGAAATGGGATCAAATGTTTTCCTGTAACACGTTACAAAGTGCCAAAATTTTAAAAATTGGTTATTTATGTAATAACCTCAGCAGCAACCTCATTTCCCCTCTCATCTGTTCCAACCACCATTCAGCATCACCAGTAATCACCGGACTGATCATCTGTCATCATCTGCTCCTGTTTCTCACTGGTTCATGCCTTAAGTTGGATGTTTTTTTATGCTTAACTACTTCACAAGCTTGGAGAACTATTCCTCTAGATTACATTAAAATACAAGGAAGTCTGTCTCTTTGGAAGCTAAATCTGAAGAAATAAGGAGTGGTTCAGGACTCTTGCAGTACCGTTCTATCAGTTTTAATTGCATTGCAGGAATTTGAACTCACAACCTTTAAATCAGACCTGGTTTCCCATGGCTTCTATTTAATATTCAGAATATGAAGGAAATTAAAAGGATTAATCCATGCAACACCCTTGTGCCCTGCATTAAGCTAGTGAATTGCATGCGCAGACAGTGTGCTGGTTAGCAGTTACAGCCAGGTAGCTAATAATAGCCCAATAGGAGCCTAGTCCTAGATCCTGAATTTTATATTCAGATAATGTAGGTTGCTTTTGTAGAGTATTTTTTGTATGAGAAATGAATACACCACTTAAAATCGACATATCAAGTGTTTATGCTTTTCACAAATCATACATGAATGCATGAGAATGCATGAGTTAATATAATACAGGATTAACAACTACAGTGTTTAAAAGTGTTGTAAGGAGATTTCAGAAGTGTATAAAAAAAGATTTTATATAAGGATGCTAGAAAAAGAACCAATTATCGGACTGAGAGTGTTAACAATACCAGGTGGGAAAGCAGGAACAGGTGTAACTAATCAACAGGAGGCAAGAAGGTTAACAAGAAGAAGAATAAAGTCAGGGATTTAAGTAAAAAAAAATCCTGACTAAAAATACCTCTAGTAAATACTGTACATGAAACAGATATATGATATAAAACTAACATACAGGTTGGGCCATTTATATGGATACACCTTAATAAAATGGGAATGGTTGGTGATATTAACGTCCTGTTTGTGGCACATTAGTATATGTGAGGGGGCAAACTTTTTTGTGAGTAGCTAATATCCGCTGAAGGGATGTTCGACTAATGCCACTCTCCAGTGACATGCGGCGAGTGCTACGCTGTGGGCTCTTGCTGAATGAAGCTAGGACAGCCACTGATGTTTGCTCATTAGTGACAGTTTTCATGCGTCCACATTTTGGCAAATCCAACACTGAACCAGTTTCACGAAACTTAGCAAGCAGTTTGCTAACTGTAGCATGGGAGATGGGTGGTCTCGTAGGTTGTCTTGCATTGAAATCTGCTGCAATGACCCGGTTACTGCGTTCACTAGATATCAACACAATTTCGATCCGCTCATCACGTGTTAACCTCTTCGACATGTCAATGACTGTGAACAAAGAGAAACTTGTAAATAACTCATGAAAGAATGAAGTTACGTTAAAACCAAGCACACCATTGTTTTTCTTGTGAAATTCCCAATAAGTGTGATGTGTCACATGACCCTCTTCCTATTGAAAAAAACAAAAGTTGGATCCAAGATGGCCGACTTCAAAATGGCCACCATGGTCACCACCCATCTTGAAAAGTTTGCCCCCTCACATATACTAATGTGCCACAAACAGGATGTTAATATCACCAACCATTCCCATTTTATTAAGGTGTATCCATATAAATGGCCCACCCTGTATAATAATATATATATAAAATCTCCCATCTTTGCACATGCACAAGCATAGTAATAAAAACATAAATCATAAGTGAAGCCTGTTTGTATGGCTTTAATGCTGTTCCCTTTTATGATTTTTACACGATTACTGCCCTCTTAGCGGCTGTGGATATTATCTTGTCAAGCCTCAAGCAAACACACTTCTTAAAACTTGACATAACCCTATGTGTGGACATTGGCAGAGTTATGTACGCAGAAGATTTTGCATCTTAACAGTACTGTAGGTCGGAAAGTGCCATGGTAAAATTTCCTTACTTATACATATATACGGTATATTAAAGTGCTATGAAACATCCACAACCACCCCTGCAGACGGTTTTACTGCAAATGTAATCCATGTGAAGAATGTGGGAAATGAATCAGGTCAGACAGAAAGAGTTCTGTGCCAGGAGTCAGAATAATTACATTTATGCTATATTACCTCTTATTGATACACTTTGTTACTGTACATAAACCTAGGAAATGGCTTTTTAAATCCAGTCCTGGAAATTTGTTAAAAAATTGCAAATAACAGAAGAATCATTCTGCACGTTTAGTGAGTTCTGTGAACTGGAGCTGAAAACCTGTGCTCTATAATACGACTTGACACTCGCAATAAATAGGCTGTGTGGCATTATCAGCTGTGATAAGGAGGCTAGACTGGACTTTGTTGTCAGTGTAGTGTCAGGAAAATGCTTTTAGTGACCTGAAGTAGCTACATGAGGTGGTAATGGCTACCATCATGTCACATACAGTAAGGATACTGCAGGCACGGCATAAATTCATAAATGCATAAATTTAGATTATAAAGACTTTTATAACATACACAAACAGTAGACTCAACAGTTCAGCAATTGGAAATAAATGGTCGACGAAACAACAATAAAAACAACAGACAACAGATGGACAAGACTAATAATTATGAGGCTAAAGTAGGACATAAACAATAAGCAAAGACAGTGAGATGTGAATTCAACATAAGAATCCCGAACACCAAATGTCCCAAAAAACACAAGTCCAAGAGCGCAAGGGAATCCTCTCCACCCCAAAAGCCACTATTCTAGAGCATCACTGGTGATCTAGGACGTCCTCCAAGGCTATGGTCTAAACAGGCATGAAAACCAGTCCGAGACAGGAACTTGGCACGGGGACAAAACTGGGGTTTGACAAAGAGATGGAGCTGAATCTTGGCATGAGGGCAGAACTGCATTTTAGCACGAGTGCAGAACTAGGGCTAGGCATTGGGACAAAACTGGAGCTTGGCATGGGGACAGAACTAGGGCTTGTCACGGACATGGGACTACCTTGAAATCCTCAAGTCCAGGTGGAGTGAAGACACTGTCCCCAAATTTGGGCACTGGAGCCAAAAATGTCCTTGAACACGGAAGGCAGCGGAAATACAATGTCCTTACAGCTGGGTGGTGGAGCAAGCCTGACGTCTCCACAGCAAGGTAGTAGTGCACTGCTCTCAAACCCAGCTGGTGGTAATAGCAGCATATGCTCAGCACCAGAGGACGCTGCTGAGCTAAGAGGACACGGTGCAGTATCTGGCTGAGACAGGGTCAGGCAAAGCTCAGGTGGTGTATTGCATGGCTTAGCGCCCAGAGCTATTGGAAAATAGAAAACATCTCTCAAGACATAGGAAAGAGCTAACATAGTTCTCAGAGTTATTAGAGTTAGCACTTAACCCTGGTTGAGTGCTAGAGGTCTGCCTGTCTGCCAGTTTGCCTGGAATTGTTTATTTCAAACTAAATCATCTACCGAAAATATTAAGTATATTTAGCTCATTTGTTTGGTTTGTATTTTTAGTGAATTAGTTTACCTTTTTATTTATTACTTCCTTTGCCTTTTTCCTTTGCAAAGCTATATTGTTGAGATTGTTATTTAAAATCCATGCTCAGTTGCTTCCCACTTGTACACAGTCATTTAAAACTGCAGCATTTAGGTGGGGAAAAAAAGATGACTATTGAGTCAGGTGGAACAGATACTTCATAAAATGATGTTCCTGAGTAGCTGCACTGGTAATTCAAATTCTGCGGTATGTCAGCGGTGTCAGATTGGAATCGGTGAAATAGGCAGGGACAGAAATTGCGGGAAGAGACTGAAAGGACACATCCAATCAAGGAAGAGTGAGAGTATGATCGTGTCAATAAATGAGAACAAAATATTCTGATACTACACTATAAGAAGAAAATTGTTTAGGCAACTTTTTTACCCCCCTCGTTGCTGTGAACTTTTTATCATCATATATTGTTTACAATATTTCATTATGAATGTCACAGCAGCCTTTATGGATTCCTCTGACACCATTAGACTGACTGGTACACCCAAACCGGAAAATCTGAACCATCAGGGTAATCTGTTCTCGGTTTCCTGAAATCAATGCAGGATCAAACGTATTCATGCATGGTCGAACTAGCCACACACCCATGCAGTTTAATAATTCAGTGGTGCTGAGTAAAGTGCTGAATGCAGAAGTCTTTTATTTGACCAAGTCCAAGACCTTTCAACTTCCTTTTAATGATCATGATGGACTATACAGTAGCTGGTAGTGTCTCTGTGGCAACATAAAGAGGGTTTGTTTGGCAGCACTCATTAGATTCACAGTACAAAGGTAAAGTTCAAGGAGCTGAGTGCAGATCTGAGAAAGAGGAGGGTAGATTTACACTCTTTGAGCCATTTCTACACAACTGCAGGTTTCAAGATCAGTTCAAACAATTGTATATAAATACAAGTTATTAAAGACCCAAAATGTCATCCTAAGCAAAGAAGAAATTGGTATGGATATTTAGGGACAGCCCAGGAACCACCAACATACTGCCATGGACTGAAGCTGCTGGAACACCATTTAACTGAAAGGTTGTTAAGCTGCCAGTGGAACTGGTGCATCACACAAAGTGGATGGAATCGTGAAGAAGGGCTGCCCCAGATTCCTTTAGCAAAATGACAAACATGAAACATGGACAAAATTGGATGAAACAAAGTCCACCGACACACATCCCAGTTGGTTGCGGAATGGATAAAATTGACTACATTTAAGCTTTTGAAGCCTCAATCCTATTGAAAATTTGTGGATTAAAAGTCGGGTCAGTCACAGGAAACCAACAAAAGTAACAGAACACCACCAATTCTGCCAAGAACTCTTATTGGCCAATAATCCAACTGAACTTCTGCCAGAAGCTTATGGATGGCTACCAAAAGAAGGCATGTGCTACAGTAAAGGTACAACTCAGTAAATGACACTCAACCAAATATTAGGTGTGTACTTTTGCACCAAATTCTTCAGATTTACTTGTTTTATGATTATTTGGTCACATATATCAGATATATAGATCAGTTCAAATAATTCCCAATATTGCCATTCATTGACATTCCTGTTCAGATATGAGTATGTAAACTTCTGATCACAATAGCTATAGCTGAAGAGAAATGGTAGTTTCAGTAAGTGTAAAATCTGGTGTAAAACCTGTGCCACATGAAATATACTGTACTGACGTGTTGATCAGCTGTCGATCACCTCTAGTCACAGTTTAGTTCTTGACACTGTATTTTGCCTAGTCAGCTATGGCATACTAGTGTGTCTATTGTTTAATCTATAGTCAATAGTGTCTATTGATTGTAGAAAGATTGTACAGAGTGTCTAGATATTACAGTGAAGCAACCGAAAGATTTTGCTATTTCACCTAAAACTCAACAGCCTTAACAGTCACAGCACTGTAATATTGAAAGAACGGAAGCAGATATTTATATTACACGTTGCAGACTGAATACTAAACAATTTGCCAATACACCACTCATATTGTTACTGTACTTGATGTACATTATTACTCTTTGGATATGCACAGCAGAGAACAAAGCAGCACATCCCCAGGTAAAAAAAAACATTCTTTCGCAAGTAGCTTGAAATATAATTTTTTTATCAGTAAGCGTGGCGGTCCATCATGTCACAAGGATACACTCACTCACTCATCATCTATACCGCTTAATCCTGTATTCAGGGTCACGGGGGCCTGGAGCCTATCCCAGGTGACTGAGGGCACAAGGCGGGGTACACCCTGGACAGGGTGCCAAACCATCGCAGGGCACAGACACATACACTCATTCACACACTACGGCCAATTTGGGAATGCCAATTAACCTACATAAACATAAACATGCACACAGAGACTGGAATCGAACCCGGACCCTGGAGGTGCAAGGCGACAGTGCTAACCACTACACCACCACAAGGATACAGTACCATTAGGCATTAGGTAATTAAGTAAGACCAGCATCAACAAAAACAGTCAGTTATTATTTCGAGATAGGAAGATCAGCTGTTCTGAAATAATTCTTGCAAGAACAGTATAATCAAATGCATTTGCAAAACCCTTCAAGCACCATGATGAAACTGGCTCCAACCATCCCAAAAAGATAAGTTAATTTGGAGTTACGAGCCTCAAAAATCACCAACTAATAGTACTTCAGATTAGAGCTGTTATAAAGCCTTTACAGAGCACAAATAAAGAGACATTGCAATATCAACTGTTGGAAAGAGATTATTGTGTATTTTGATTGTGTCTTCCAAATTATTTCACAATGTAGAAATAAATAAATTAATTAAAAAAAAAACAGGAAAGACCATGGAGATAGATGTGTTGACTAGTGGTGTACAGTATGTCTACCGTATATGTCTCTGCCTTTAGCAGAGAATTGATACACTGCTGCAACCAGATCTAAATTCTTCAGGACTGATTTTTGGCTAGGTACCAGGGGAAAACTCCTTGGCTTTTCGGAACATAAGGAACAAAGGAAACTCATTCTGATCCACATTCTTCAGGATAAGACCTTTTAACCCAGGCCTACTGCTGAACATCCTGCTCTATTGCTGGATTCTGCTCTATTTTTAGTTTATTGGTTGCTCCCTCCCTCCCTCCTCTTCTCTATCAGTATATGTCTCTCTCTTCATTATTCTACCAGCCACTAAACCCACCACTAACGTTGCAAAAACCCACCAGGTATTAGAAAAGGCATACACACCTGCACTCTCTTTTACCCATGGACCCTAGGGCAACGAGGACAGCTACTTCTCCAAAACTCATCTATATTTTTAGGGTACTGTCAGCGAAAGTAAGGGAGATTAGAGGACTAGTGTGAAGAGAGCACAAGGGAGAGAAATTGGTAATAGTAATTGAGGAAGCCCTTGAAAAATAGAAATTGAAAATGAAATGGCTGGAAAATATTAAGGCTGATTTCCCAGGGCTGCTGGATGTTTTTCGCGCTGTCATTAACACATCCCAAAGTTCCAGCGTCATGGTCCTACTTGAGAAATTAAAGGCGACTCTTGTGAAGGACCATTTTCCAGGAAAATCACCTGAGAACATGAACAGAAAAATGCTTAAAATAACTTGTAAAAACGCTACAATTTGAGGATTGTACCTAAATTTAGTCTAAAATACAACTGCTGTAGGTTACTGCCATATTTGGACTGAGAAGACCTTCAATAAAACACACCTTTCCTGTTGCTTCAAACTGCCTAAGAGTAACTAAGGACAGCTCATCTCCCAAAGCCAGTCAAATGCTGTGTTGTCTTCTTGTAGATGGTAGAAAGTGAAGCCCAGTGAGACAAAAAAAATCATCCGCTGCTTCAGGTCTTCTACCCTCAAGCAGTGCACTTCATTAACAAGCTGGAGACACTGGCTGTCTTAACACTAACAGGCCTGGCTGTCACACTCATTGAGTTGAGCCAGCTGTCATTACTAAAAATCTTCCACAAACAAGCCATTGCTAGCAGCTAGGACTGTAAAGTAGCATAGCATGCTCTAGCCTTACTACTTACTTACCCACGGCAATTCTTCAGCACTAATGTGTTTGCAGAGCAGTTGTCCTGGTGTTCTTGTTGGCAGTGATGGTGATCTAACTTTTAATGGAGATTGTCCGTACACACTCTTATTGCTTTAAAATACTGTCTAGTTAACAGAAGACGTGTTCGCTAAATATTAACAGTGAGAAACAGTACTGTGGCTAAATACATAAAAACTAATTAAGTGTGTCATTGTCATTTTCTTTGCATAAGAAAATGTGATGGGAATGCATATTGTAGTGCTACTGCTAATCTTCATGTGATCTGATGATAGTATAATATTATTTCTTTCTTTCTTTATTCATTCATCATCAGGAACTGTTACACATTAACTGCAGGTCTACAAGCATCTTAGAGCAATTGGGAGGTGAGAGGAAACTGGAGAACCTACTGTAAAGGAAACCAAAACAGACATGAGATTTATGGTTGAAACTCCCCCCCTGATGCCTTCCTACAGTATCATAACCTGAACTGACTTTTTTTTTCCCCCCCGATTTTCTCCCTAATTTAGTCTAATTTAGTCATCTTTTCGAACTGCTCGCTCACGCATCGTTGGGGGCGTCATAACACACTCGGAGGACAGCGCTATCCGCTCCCTCCGTTGCGTGAGCTCACAGACGCCCCTGACTGGCTGTAGAGCCGTGATTAATGTGGGAGCATCAAGTACCTCTCATCCCTCCCCTCTGAGAGAGCTCGGCCAACCTAGACCTCCGGCTGCGAGAGGTTACAGCACCACCCGGGATTCGAACTAGCGATCTCTGGATGATAGGGCGAGCACCTTTACCACTGCGCCATTCGGAGGCCCTGCACTGACTTTTTTTCAGCAATTTGTGCTACATTGGATTGGGTTTAGGATTGGACCAGATGGGCTAGCCTTTGCTCCCCTGAGACATACTGTAGATGAGCCTTGGGTGCCCATGATCTTCTCACCAGTTTATAATGTTTTATAATTGACAATCAGTGTTAATGTTTTAACGTTTTAATATTATTGCTGATCGGCACATGTTTTCATTGCACAGTGGCTTGCAAAAGTCTACCCAGTCCAGGTGAAAATTTGTTACTTGGAAAAGCTCACTGAGGGAAAGATGACATACTTTATATTTCCATCTCTTACTGTTTAAAAAGGAAAAGGGCCATGAGCAAAAAGTTTAGGCACCTAGTACTTAGTAATGGCAACTTAGAATCTCTGAATAATTATTTGGGGTACTTTTGCCTATTCTTCCTTGCAAAAGGCTTTTAGTTTGGGGAGATGGCTTGCACGCACTGCTCTTATGAGGTCTATCCACAGTTAAGTGTACAGTAGGTGGGGGATTGTGAGGGCCATGACAAAATCTTCAGCTTGCACATTTTGAGGTTGTCCATTGTGGATTTTCAGGCGAGTTTAAAATCGTTATCCTGCTGTAAAAGCCATCGTCTTTTCATCTGTGGACGGTGCTTCAAGAAATTGCTTGTTTTTTTTGTTTGTTTTTTTTATTGAATCTATTCTTCCCCATTAGTGAAATGTTCCTTGTGCCATTTACATTTACATTTATGGCATTTGCCAGATGCCATTATCCAGAGCAACTTGCATTTTTCTCCTGAGCAGCTCAGGGTTAAGGGCCTTGCTCAAGGGCCCAACAGTGGCAGCTTGGTGGTGCTGGAGTTTGAACCTATGACCTCCTGGTCAGTTGTGCAATTTAAAAGTATTATGAAAAAATAATCATGTAATTAAAAAATGTGCTACTTCTAAAAAATAAATAAATAAAAAAACAATACTCATTATCTCCTTATAAGAGACCTTACAAATTTCTTTCCATTTTCCAGTTTCTAATAATTGTCACTCAAATGTTTCCAAGCAGAGTTTACTGACACTGCAAGAAACAAACTGAAAGATTGAACACCAAGCGCCATTCTCTGTTATTCCACTAGGAAAAAACAGAACAATAAAGTCAGGGCCATAAACTTAGCTGCTACAAAATTGTGCTAAAAATGTGATGCTGTAACCACGTCATTCCATATGAACCCCTTTAGGGAGTTTTTGAAGCAATGGGGTTGAACACTTGCACAATCACATTTTTCATTTATACGTCTCAGACAAATGCCAATAAATGACCACATTTAAGAGGAGCTGTTGATGTGTTATTAGTCTTTGAAATTGATTTCTTTTTTTGGGCAAGTACACATGATATTGGATTAAGTGTAATGTGAACCGTTAACTAAAATGAGTTTGCCACCCAGGGGGAAGCAGAGGTTATTCACACTGCTCCTATAATCAAGCAGTAACTCAGAAGCTTTTTTACTTTCTTTTTTTTTTTTTTTTTTTTTTTTTACAGTTTATCTATACTATAGAGGTGGACCATATAAATTGACATACTTTTATATTGTCAGTTGCTTGACATTTATTTTATGCTTTAAGAAAATTTGGCCCTATGAGATCAGATTTGAATAACTAATGCTACTCATATTATCATGCAGAGGCGTCAAAGTAGATGTCCATCAGTAACATACAAGCCTTCAAAGAAAGAAGACTTCAAGCACATTAGAGGAACTCGGCTGGGAGTTATTGCCCCATCCTCGGTATAGTCCTGGGCCTTTAAAGAGTTCCTGGGAGGCCAGTGTTTCAGTTGTGAAGCAGGCAGTCTGATCATGACTCCGGCGTACTGAGAAAACTTTCTACCTTGATGGTATGCAAACACTTAATTGAGAGAGTATAGCAAGGGATTATACTATACTGAAATTAATGATTAAATAACATTACAGAAGAATATTTGCATACCTGTAAAGAAAGCGACATATATTCTGTCAGCGACATATAGTCTGTCATATATATACATGACAGACCAGTTTTCAGATGGGGAAAAAAAAAACAATAATATCGACTCCTGGGCTTTGCATGAAAATAGAAAGGAGCGAGTGTGACGATGTTACCAAAAGAACTCCTATTCTCCAGCATGCTCAGTAAAACCTAACAGCTTATTGAACACTACCGCTTATGTTCAAGCAAAGAGTTTCCACACCAAATATTGACTGTTTATTGTTTATTACTTTTATAAAAATACTGTTATAAAATATACTTTTCTATATTTTATAGAAGTTTCTTTTACTGTAGAAAGCATTAAATCAAATCAAAAACATCACTGGATATGGCTTTTGTTTGGATGTTCCCAAGACTTTTGCACAGTACTGTAAATAAAACAGCTGTTAGGTTTTATATATAATTCTCTTATTCTGCCCAAAAGTCCCAGTTTGACTTAAACACCCCTTATTAAAAAAAAAAAAAAAACTAGTTGAACTACAGTAGTGAGTGTAGAGATTTCTGGTTTACTTGGTGCTACTGTAGTTCTATACTGCATCTCCATGTCTATATTTACTCTCAGATATTGCAGAAATGTCTGTCTCTCACTCTGTGAATCTTTTTTACTCTTTTAAATATCTATCAGCGCCCTATGATTCTTCCTTTCCTGCCATCTCTACCTTGCTTACTCTGGCAGTTCTCTCTCTCTCTCTCTCTCTCTCTCTCTCTCTCTCTCTCTCTCATTCTCATGCTTTCATTCTTTAATTCCTCTCCTTGCAGCTGTCTTGGCATCGACCCCTATGCAGGGTGCAAAGGAAAAAAAGATTGCTGGAGAGGGAGAAGGCAGAAGGAAAAAGAAGCAAAAATTGCATGACAGGAAAAAGAAGGGTTGCCAGAATAAAAAGAGAAATGATATTAAGGGGCAGGAAGGAGAGCAAAGATGTAGAAAACAGGCAGCACTGTTAAAAACAAGATGAAATCTGATGCGACGTGGCCTTTGGAACAAGAAGTGTGTGTGTGTATGTGTGTGTGTGTGTGTGTGCGTGAGTGAGAGAGAGAGAGAGAGAGAGAGAGAAGGAAAGAGAGACGGAGAGAGAAAGAGAGAGAGAGGGGAGATGGGAAAGGGGAAAATGGGGTAGGCAAACAAAATGGAGGTGGATGCAAAAGAAAGCAAGGAAGTAATGAGCAACAAACAGGAAAAAAAGGCTTCAGTGTGTGAGAGGTAGAGATGAAGATGGCGCCATGGTAACGGGCCGCTTTGATTTAAATCGCAGCGCAGAGTGAATGCTGCTGCTGATGCTGAGTCAATACGTCCAGCAGAATAATTACCAGTCGACGCTTTCAATCACAGCGAAGTGGCTGCTGCTGGAAGGAGTTCACCAGCTTTATAAATCATCACCAATCACAGAAGAGATGGAGAGGAATATGGAGAATAAGAGAATCAAAGTGGGAAAGACATGATGAACCGACCGGAGGGATAACCAAATATGACATGCATAGCAGAGAGGGAGAATGGCTCAAGGGAAAGAGTGCTGCTGTTTTCATAATGGTTCCCTATTCCCTACTGCCTTTACTGGAAACTCAGGAGCTACACAGAACACTATTATAGGAAATAGAAGGTGTGATTAAAGGAAGCAATTTTGTATACTAAATTACACGGGCTTGTTCCTCCCAGTAATCACATTCCCTTAGATAAACCTGCACAAAGTTGGCTAACTTTATTCCAGAGCAATGTCGCATGCTCGAAGCTTGTTAATTCTTTATAAATGCAGCTCTGACATTGGGTTTGGCCGCAAGGCAAATCACAGGTTTGTTTATATTAACATGCTAGTTCTGTTACATTAGCATTTTTATAGTAAAAATGCACTTGCACATAGCCCTGCCTATACTGTATATAGAAATACATGTGCAATTGTTGATATGGTGGTATTTCCAGAGGAGACTTTGTTTAGCATTCTTGGAAGAAGTCCCGAGCTAAAGCTGCAGCCTTATAACAGGAAATAGCCTTTTTTTATTTCAGGCAACGTTAAGAAATATACACTGTAAACCTGAATAAGTTGGCAAAGCTCTAAAAATTTGAGGTAATCAGTTACATCAAATTTTTTCATTAATGATGTTTCCGAATTATAAGTAAACAGAATGATCAGTTTTTGAGTTTGTTGAACTCATTTATATTAATCATTATTTACTTGAATTACTGAGTAACCTAACTCATACTATATATTTTTTTTTGTTGTTGCAAATTAAATAAATTGTTCTTGGTTTTTAGTCTGCTCCTGGCAATGGATCGCCACAGCGGTTTGTCACAAGTTTTTATGTCAGATCTGAACGCCCTTCTGAACACAACCCTCCCAGTCACTTCATCCAGTGGTTGGGAATCGAACCCGGCCCTTTCGCATGGCAGGCAAAACACCTACCACTGAGCCACCAGTGCTCTGGTACAAATCAAATAAGTCTTATTTGACAAATTTAGGGTGCCCAGATTTGTAAAGAATACACTTACAGCATCATGCAAAGACAGACCAATCCACCATCTTGATCAGAACAAATCAGTGTGGGCAGATTACATGTACATTGATGACATCAGATGACTAGTTTTTAAGTTGGTGGAACTTTAAGGTGATAGTTACAGTTACTTAAAATATCAAACTTGTTCAGCTAACTTGAAAAGTGTCATTTCTACAAACTTATAAATACCAAAAAGTTCTGAATACTCATCAAGGTCTATTAATTTTAACTAATTGTTATTGTTTAAGTTAACAGTACTCAATATATTTAATTACTTTGAGCATTAGGGTGTACAGTGCAATAGAAGTGCCTGAAAACTTACATTTAGTTCTTTACATGCAGACTTAAAGGACCATGAAATAATCTAATGAATAATAAACCAACTGATTTATCATATCACATCAGCTGTTAAGTCGAACAAGTTAGTTTTGCGCTATGGCCAATAGAGTGCAATAGGTGTATCAGATTTTCAATTTTGGCAAAAATCAGTTAAATAGGATTTCCTGACCCTTTGACAGAAATGAGAAGCTTTTAACCCTAAACATTAATATTTAATTAACACTATCTATTATAGATGGGTGAGGGGAACGGTTCAGCTACACATCACAATTATTTTTATGCAGCAATTGTCTCCAAAACTGACTCCAAAATCGATTTGTGTAAAATAAAAGGTTAATTTACATTGGTAAAATGTTGCAGTTCCTCTATCATCCTACAGGCGGTGTGCTCTAAACTATTTACACAGTACAGCATCCTGTTTGGTAGGAGCAAATTATTCACTAAGTTTGTTTAGAATCATAAGAAAATCTAATATATATATATATATATATATATATATATATATATATATATATATCAAATTGGGATATTTATAATATTGTGATACAGAAACGCAATACAAATCGAATCAGCACAAAAGTATTAGGATGTCCAGGAGGTCATGGGTGTATCTCTGTTCATGCCTACTGTACTACTCCAATTGTGATTGATTTTTTTTGTTTGTTTGTTTGTTTTTTGGATATAAAAAATGTTACAGAATATTACTATGTTACAGAATATTATATGAAATGTTTGAAATATATGATTACAACAAACAATCATGCATTGGCCATATCTTTGCAACTGGACATGATGCAATAATAAACCTGGTATCAAAATGAAGCTTACTAAACTTAAATCAAACTCTTTACCCAAAATGTGACTTAATACCTTTCTTCTTGTGATGAGTCAGATATGAAACTGTAGGGATAACCTTACCAAAGTCAATTACACAGAATTACATTGGTACCACTCGCTGATGTGAGGTGTAGGCCTCAGATCAAGTGTGCAAGTAAAAACAAACCACACATTGAGAGTCCTCCTTGAACGCTAGGATACATCTTTTAAACATCATTTGTACCAGTCGTGTACTGAATATACTCCGCTAAAAAATGACAGACCCAGAGAACGAGGTAGTACACAGGGAATATGGTGTATTTTCGGACACAGCCTGAGAGGTAGGACTTGTTGAAATGTTGTGCAGGAAAATGAGTTTAGATTCCCGGTGTGACTCTCGTTCTCTTTCTTCCGAATTGTCAAATCAGCCTACAGCTCTGACACCTAACGCCAACGTGGGACGACAGGCGTGTGCAAAAATTGCTCAAACAGGATCCTAAAGACTAACAAGACAAGCGAAGGCAGAGCACAAAGAGCTCGACTGATAATAAAACTGGGCAGCCATGAGAATTTCTGCCAGTCTTGGAGAGGTTGGTCTCTATAAGGGCAGATGGGTTGAGTGGTGGCAATTATTATTGCAACTAAAGAGGATAAACACCCACTCCTCCATATTTAACACCACCTGCCATCTTCCTAACCTGACCCCAATTTGACAAGGCGCTCTCGGAGAGACGAAAGAGCTCTAAAGAGCCCACTGAGAGGTCCTCCAGGATAGAGGATACGTGCTCCAAACAATCCGGACGTGAATAAGACGACGCGGCTGATGCCAAGAGAGCCGCTGATTAGACCACAAATGCACTTTATGGTCAACAAGTCACGAAGGACCGAACATTCAATATCATTTAAACTGGTTCTTCTTCATCCAGGGACATCCGGCGTGGGCCGGGGATGAGGCTGCTTAGCATGTGCTTACGGAAAGCATCAGCCATACTGTATGGATTCAAATAGGCACACACACATGTGCAGGCTGTAGTTCTGGAAAACAGCCAGGTCAGAACAGAATAAAAAAGGTTGTTGCTCTGACAGGAATGGAACTGACATATATCTGTGTTGAGGCAGTATTTTGGGTGTAAATGTAATTCTTCTGGCTGGGACTGCGCTGACTGGGTTCCAATCACTGCTGGCCTACCTGTGGTTTACACAGGGCTCAGTGACCTCAGTATTTCAATCTAGCACTCATGCCTCTCGCTAAATCTAGTGTAGAGAAGATGGAAAGGAGGTGTGGAAGTCAGGGATGGGTGGATGTTGAGGCAGATCAACCAGGAACGGGAAAAAGAAAAAGGGTTGACAAATATAGGAGAGATAATTATATGAGCGAGAGATAGATAGCAAGAGAGAGAGAGAGAGAGAGAGAGAGAGAGATTGTCCTGCTCCGCTAGCTCTAACAAACCTCATAAACAATTACAGGAAACAGCTAATTATTTTGATGGCCTTGTTCATCCCACTGGAAACAATCACAAAGCAGAAGACGCTTGTTAAAATGAATGCATCTAATAAACTTATTAGATTCTCAACACAGAAGCCAATGCGCGGCAAATGATGGAACACTAAAAAACAGTTAAGTTCGTTTGAAATAAATACCATGTGTCTAAAAATAAAGCCGCTCGTATTACTAGAATAACAAGTCCTCGGCTGATGAACCTATGCGGCGGGTGATGGCAAAACCATCAATTGTCGCGCGACCTAAACGAGTCCAGTGACTCATGACTTTAATATATCGTTTAAAACGTCACCAAAGTTAATCAACCTGCTACTGCGACGGTGTTGTTTGGGATGTAGCCATTGTTTCCGGGACACTAATAAAGTCATCACTTGTCTCCGATATTGAATGAGCCCATCTCAGCACAAAGATGTCATTGAGTGCTCGATTGCTTCCTTTCAGGTGTCCTAATTGATTGACTGAAAGGGAGGAGTAATGAGACTAATTGGTCAGCTCAAGTTGCCTGGTCGATCCGTAACATTTGTCAACAATTAATCAACGGCAAATGTGTGACCAGCGCAAATTAGTCAGGTCCAATTCATCATTTCACAAGAATCAAATACACACACATACACAGTGCATTTGATTTTTAGTCACAGACTGGTTGTGTCATTTTCAATAATCATGAAAATGAACCTGGATCTGCTAATCAGAGTATAAGATCATAATGTACTTACAGCATAGGTGTCAAGTCGCACATACTGTATATACAGTAATAATATGCAGTATAGGTTTTGATATACTAATTACAGTCTACTGTATGATCATTATGCTCATAATATAGGTTTCAACATGGTGATGAGTGTGTGATACCACAGCATATAAGTCGAACATATGCTAATGAGAGTGCATAAGTATAATAATAATTATAAAATAGCCTTCATGATGCTAATGATCATTTTCATTTCATCTACACAGTGAATAAGAAATGCTGTGGTCAAATCCCAAATCATGTTATTTAGTGCCCAATAGAAAGCCATTTGAGATTCAGCCACATAAAAGTAATTACCCGTGTACCGTATAAGATGCCATTTAGGACACCTACTTTGTTCTTTATTATATGTAATTTAAAAATGAATTCATCACAATAACAAAATATCTCTTAAATTGCATTCACTGTTATTTAGGAAAGAATCCAAATGATACAGATACATTAAATAATATAATAAGGAAACAAGGTTCTGTCAGCCCTAATTATTACTGTCCTGATCCTTATATCTGTGAATAGTTAAGTCTCTCTCTCTCTCTCTCTCTCTCTCTGACACACACACACATGCATGGCATATGACCTGAAAACAACCATAATACAGCCTTGGAGCTGCTAATGAGAGTCTACAACCATAACATGATTAAAATATAGGTTGGGATCTTTTAATTAAAGTATATTCCAATAACATAACTATAATAGAGGCTTCTATATGCTAATAAGAGTCTGTGACCATAATATAATTATAGCCTCGGCTTCAGTATGCAAATGAGCAAAAGTATACTTGTACATGCATTAAGACAGACATCGGTATCCTTAACTTTTTCTCCTGAAGCATTTATGTGTTGTTTCTCAGTATGATAACCTCGACTGACCCATCATGCGTTGATGTTACCTGCGTCGGGACCAGAACCAAATGTCCAATGTACCTGGACTCAGCTCACGAGTGATGCTAGCTGACTTGGTGGTGTTCTTTAATAAATAATAAGTGTTATTATGGGTACATGGCTGTGGTATCAGAGGAACAAAATACTTAAAGAAAAGCTGTTATAGGAAAATAATCAATTTTGAGCTGGAAACAGGAAGTCTGTGTTGCCACTACTCTGGGACTGGATCAACACTACTTCATCGCATACTCTCTTGCAGGGATCAATAATTCCTGCAAGGCTACATCTCAACCAAGCCGGGCTAATTTCCCTGCTCTAACACACCTGTTATGCCTGATAATTAACTGCTGAATTGAATCTGGCATCGCTGAACTGGGAAATCATCAAACCGGGCTGCACTCTAGCCCTCCAAAATGGTAACTGATGATCCCTGGTGCACTGCATACAGAAAAGGACAAGGTTTCTTTGAAGGAAAAGATGTGAAAGGTGGATTGAAATCGGCAAACCAATGAAATGTGTTCCTTTCATGCATAGAATGTGTGATTTGTAAAACCTTTGTTGCTGTTGGGGCAGTGGTGGCTTATACAGTTAAGGCTCCGGGTTTTACTGATCAGAAGATCGAGGGGTTACGCCCTCAAGCACCTCTGACTCTCCCTAATGAGCTGGGATATGCACAGAAAAAGGTTTTACTATGTGACAAATAGCTTTTTCTTCTTCTTCTTCATACAAGAAATAGGCTAACTTGCTGGGAAATAGAAATGGATAACTCAGTAAGCTAGAACAGGCCGATGCTTCAGGGCGAAGGCAAGAGCATCACCACTCACTGGCCAAATTGCCTGTTGGGACTCTAGCGGAGCATGACCCTTTCAAGTAGGAGCTCCCAAGTGAGCACAAGTTCAAATCTGACGCCTGCTACATTGCTGTGTCTTGTGCTCTGTCAGGCCAGAGTTAACAAAAAAAAATAATAATGCTTTAACTAAAGACTGACGGCAGGTTGCTGAAGCCTGCAGGACAGCTGTAAATGGAGCAGCCACATTAACTCTGCCGTTCCGTCACAGTCCATAGTCGATGTATCCGCGTGCAGCAGTCGTGACTCTACGCTGTCTGTGAGCTATTTCGGTGCCCAAGGTCAAGCCTGAGTAGACTGTAAACCCAAGGGAGGACTGCCAGTGGCAATGTTTAATGGGCTCGGGATGAAAAAAGAGGACATTGATGAACTTTTCTTGATCTTGTAACTACAGAAGGCTCTGAATCCTCTCCGATGATCAATCATAAATGGCCGCTAGTGTCAGAAAGCGGATTACTTCTAAACAGATCTGTGCAAAGACATGGGGGTAGGGGGACACAACCTTCCTCTCAGTTGTCCTCATATTCCTTAGTCGTACTTTAATACGGTACATATGCCATTGTTTTCTCATCCTGCGTTTTAATTTTGTACTTATTTCCGCTTTTAAGCTTTAGTTACCTTAACAAAACCCCTTCCATACACACACTCTCTCTCTCTCTCTCTCTCTGTGAGAAGCTCTAGCTGTGGACAAGTCATAGCAAGAGAGAATATATAATCCTCTCCTCCCACCACTGCATTTACCTTCATCCTCTAAGAGCTTTAAGCAATTCTCCACAGCCCGGAATCCTGCAATACGCCGGCTCTATCTAAATTACTCCTATACAATATACTTCATCACCCAGGGAAATTTGCTTCGTTAAATCCCATGTGACTAATGTAGGTACCGCAATTCTGCAAAAAAAATTAGTCTTAAATATCCTCGTGCCAGGGGTGCGCGGTGCGGTGCGTCCCCTGCCGAACTCGGATTTATTCGAAACGAAGGCGCCCAATGTTTCATTCTAATTTCCTGTGATTGCTTAATTTGTGCAATTAAAGTACTACAATATGCTGTTTAATTCTCTCACTGTGACCTGCTCAAACAGTGCCGTGAGCTTTGGGGGTAGATTTATTTAAAAAAAATAAATAAATAAAAAATAGTCTCAATTACAAATGTCGCCAAACTTTCGCCATGAATCTTTTCAAATCAAATCAATTTCAGGCTGAATCGAGGTGAATCTGGTAACAGGTACACAAATAACAATTTGTCCAGTGACAGAAATTGAGAGACATGGCAGGTTTGTATTGGAAATGACATCGCTCCTAAAATGAGATATGATGCAAGTCTGATGACTCTCTCTCTCTCTCTCTCTCTCTCACCTCGGGCTCAAGATTATGAGTGTGTCAGATTTTAATAAGTGTTGTGCGCTTCTCGTACAACAACCGGTGATGAGCACTGTTTATTACGAGTATTTCTGGCCTGGGTTGCATGTGTTTTCTCACACATTAAGATGAAAAACAAAAACAAAAAAAACTGCTATTTATCGGTGCAGGAATTTGGTACAAGTGTGTCCTTGAACATTTTCATTTGCGCTAATGGATTCCGTGGCCTCATTCACCCCTCTGTGTCTCAGTCAAGTAAATGCTGACTTCTTTAGCTGACCAGAAGCTTGTGCTGAGTATCCAGCTTACAACTTACTGTGATGGGATAAAACTACAGAAAAGACAAACGTGTTTACAGAATATTAAAGTTCTACCGTTTCCTGTCACACACACACACACACACACACACACACACACACACACACACACACACACACACACACACACACAGAAGTCGGAGTGTGCTGTAGGCTCGAACAGTCATTTGAATATTCTGCATCAATAAAATATGACTCGAGGAACTGCAACATACAAAGATGATTTCCTTATAGGGGAATTTAAAATAAGGATTCATATTTAATAGCGTTCCTACTGCTACTGCAGTTCCACAAACAGCAAGCATAATGCAAATGCTTTCCTCCTGAGCACTTCGGCTATCACAAGGTAACATTTGGTGGAGGTTTAGGAGGGGGTTAAGTGCATCGTCACACATATTAAAGCTTTTCGCACATGTCTATATGTGTCTGTGAGTTTAGTTTTAGAGATAGAAAAACACAGCACATCTGGCCCCTGTATTGCTGGGTTATCTGCAGCTTATGATGCATTGTTTTACCATCCACCTGTGTGCAGAAATCTCTCTTTCGCCCTCTGTCTCTTTCTCTTTTTGGTCAGCTTCTTGTGCACGCTCTACACTTAAAGAGGGGAATAAGTGCCACAGAAACTGTAATGCATCTAATCAGATTAAAAAATAAAAAAAAATCTGTGTATGCCTGCATGGGACCGTATGTGTACCAATGTACCAATGAAGATGTCAATGAAACCAAAAGCGAGTTCCTGCAAATAATGAACTACTTGACCGATTTTCTTCAAACGGAATACGTCCTAATTTTTCCCTATTTCCTGAGTGGCAGGTGAACGTCTGAAATAAAGATTGCTGCCATTCATTCTGCAGGTGTATAATCATGCTCTTGTCACAGTGCTCATTTTCCATGAGGCGCTCAGCTTCCTGTGACAGCAAAAATGAAGCCCGGATCTTATTACAATTATGACACAGTCGAATGCTTTAAAAGCCTTTGAGTGTCTGTGTGTGTTAGGGATGTCTGCCACTATTTATATCCAGTTCTATTCGGAATAAGTTATCTGTATCACGACACTAGTGGGCGTGGCCTAAAATGGAAGATTTTTTTTGTTTGTTTTTTTTTCCCCCAAATATAAAAAAATATATAAACCTTATGTCTGCGATGGATTAGCACCCTGTCCAGGGTGTACCCCGCCTTGTGCCCGAAGTCTCCTGGGATAGGCTCCCGGCCCCCCGTGACCCTGAATACAGGATTAAGCGGTATAGATGATGAGTGAGTGAGAGAGTGAGAAACCTTATGTAAAATGCCAGCATTGTCTGTTGTAATATGCAACTGCCATTTTCTCATCTCAGTTCATTATTGCTCTCAACTAAAAACATGCATGGGTCTGTTTTTAATCCCATTCAATCAGCTATTTATTTTTGTACCAGCCTGAGACACCCTGACCTGGTAGTTGCTATGTAAATGCATCATCCAGCACATACTGTATTTGTGTGAATATATCTGTATACATTGTATCCATGCTTTGTAATGTGTGGGTTTACACTACTGTACTGTATATTAACGTCCCCAAGAGGGATGTTAGGCTAATATACTGTCTGTGAAATAATGACCAAGTATGAGGATGTGCAGTACAGTATTTCCTGCTAGAGATCTCAGAGTCGCCTTGCGTAAAGACATTGCCAGATCCCATACATGTACAGTACATGTGTTTGCCTCTATACACATATTATATGCTCAGTACAAAATAATACATTACTATTTCAATTCCAAGCTTTCAAGTGTTTGTGTGTATGATCACAGTCTCGCCCCATGAGTGTTATATCACCAGTGTGAATAAAGAATTTTTTGCATGTACAGTCGTGGCCAAAAGTTTTGAGAATGACACAAATATTAGTTTTCACAAAGTTTGTTGCTAAACTGCTTTTAGATCTTCGTTTCAGTTGTTTCTGTGATGTACTGAAATATAATTACAAGCACTTCATACGTTTCAAAGACTCTTATCGACAATTACATGACATTTATGCAAAGAGTCAGTATTTGCTGCGTTGGCCCTTGTTTTTCAGGACCTCTGCAATTTGACTGGGATGCTCTCAATCAACATCTGGGCGAAATTCTGACTGATAGCAACCCATTCCTTTATAATCACTTCTTGGAGTTTGTCAGAATTAGTGGGTTTTTGTTTGTCCACCCGCCTCTTAAGGATTGACCACAAGTTCTTAATGGGATTAAGATCTGGGGAGTTTCCAGGCCATGGACCCAAAATTTCAACGTTTTGGTCCCTGAGCCACTTAGTTATCACTTTTGCCTTATGGCACGGTGCTCCATCGTGCTGGAAAACGCATTGTTCTTCACCAAACTGTTGTTGGATTGTTGGAAGAAGTTGCTGTTGGAGGGTGTTTTGGTACCATTCTTTATTCATGGCTTTGATTTTGGGCAAAATTGTGAGAGCCCACTCCCTTGGATGAGAAGCAACCCCACACATGAATGGTCTCAGGATGCTTTACTGTTGGCATGACACAGGACTGATGGTAGCGCTCACCTTTTCTTCTCAGGACAAGCCTTTTTCCAGATGCTCCAAACAATCGGAAAGAGGCTTCATCCAAGAATATGACTTTGCCCCAGTCCTCAGCAGTCCATTCGCCATACTTTTTGCAGAAGATCAATCTGTCCCTGATGTTTTTTTGGAGAGACGTGGCTTCTTTGCTGCCCTTCTTGACACCAGATCATCTTCCAAAAGTCTTGGCCTCACTGTGCGTGCAGATGCGCTCACACCTGCCTGCTGCCATTCCTGAGCAAGTTCTGCACTGGTGGCACTCTTTAGGAGACGATCCTGACGCTTGCTGGACTTTCTTGGACACCCTGAAGCCTTCTTAACAAGAACTGAACCTCTTTCCTTGAAGTTCGTGATGATCCTATAAATTGTTGATTTAGTTGCAATCTTAGTAGCCACAATATTCTTGCCTGTGAAGCCATTTTTATGCAACGCAATGATGGCTGCACACGTTTCTTTGCAGGTCATCATGGTTAACAATGAAAGAACAATGATTTCAAGCATCACCCTCCTTTTAACATGTCAAGTCTGCCATTCTAACCCAATCAGCCTGACATAATGATCTCCAGCCTTGTGCTCGTCAACATTCTCACCTGAGTTAACAAGACGATTACTGAAATGATCTCAGCAGGTCCTTTAATGACAGCAATGAAATGCAGTGGAAAGTTTTTTCGTGATTAAGTGAATTTTCATGGCAAAGAAGAACTATGCAATTCATCTGATCACTCTTCATAACATTCTGGAGTATATGCAAATTGCTATTATAAAAACTCAAGCAGCAACTTTTCCAATTTCCAATATTAATGTAATTCTCAAAACTTTTGGCCACGACTGTACTATACATGTACTGTCAGCAGACACAGATTTTGGTAAGGGCAACATGGGCAGCTGGTGTCTTTCCGAAGACAGCAGCGCGCCTGCAACAAAATTACAAATGGTGATGGTGACATTTGCGTGATTGGTTTTCTATCGCTTAGTTGCAAGTCATGTCTATTATCTCTCCATGTGGTTCAATTAATTTTGTCAGAATGGGCGCCCTGACTCCAGTTTGTGAGCAAGGCAGGCTACAACCTGAGAAGGTCTCCTACTCAGATGTGCTCAGGGTGCGGAGGAGGGCGGGGGGTGGCGTCGCCGGGGGTCGAGGGGGGACCTGTTACTTTCTAGAGTAATGCAAATAGTTGAATCATGTCATGTTATTAAAAGATATCAAATAAAGCACATAGACATGTTTCAATGACATGTCGCATTTTTTCCAGTTTGTATAAAATTGTTACAATCATGCTACCACCATGCTGAACTGGTTTAGTCTGAGTTGGCAATGTTGAGGAGACAGGAAGTGTATCGGTGCTCGCAAAATATAAATAAATAAATACATAAGAAAAGGTCAAAGTCATCAGGTCCCCAGTTCGGAAAAAGAGAGAAAAGAACAAGAAGAGTAACAGGCAAAAGATCAAGATATGCAGTTATGTTTTTTTTTCTATATGAGTAAAATATTATGCATGTGAAAGAGACTAGTGTATCTATTTCCCAAGCTGTAGGCAAATTTACAAGACGCATCTATTATGCTGACATTTTGTTTTGTTTTTTAATATAGAGTCTCTATATAGGGGGGAGGGGGGGGTCACTGGAACCTCTACTGAGTAATTGTAAATGTACAAGATCAACAAGTGCTATATAGGCAGTGAGGCACTTTTTTGTCCATCTTCTGCCTTTCCATCATTTTTTATCTTGCTTTTCCTCATTCAAACCTTTTCTTCTTTCTCTTTTTTCCCGATCAAAGTTCATGGCAGTTTATTTCAAGAAAGCTTTGCTGATGTGGGTATAATGGGACACCTGACTCATTCGATAATGCTGCCACATATGCTCACTCCATCAGTGACACACGCCCTGATGCACAACATATAAATGATGAGACGCCTACCAGGTCACACGGTCCCTTATGCTGATTGCTGAGTTGTTGAGTGCTGACCAAAGCTATGCTGAACGGTTGATAGGGTTTCCTGAGAA
>JAAGKR010009617.1:0-26023 GCA_011419295.1 Clarias macrocephalus | reverse complement strand
AAGACAAACCTTTCTTTTTAATTCATATAGATTATATAATATGCTTGGAACACAGTGCACATATCCCCGAGACAACATATAATCTTTTTAAATAGAGATCAGGTGTAGCTGTTTGGACAAAGCTTTTAAAGGAACATGAAGAACTTCTCAAGTGCTGGGCAAGTAATATGTAGTTTGGTACTGTTTGTTCTGAGAGGGTGTTCATGTTGGTCAGGTGAATTCAGTAAACCGATATTGGAAATGAAACACAAAGCAAATCAATGATCAGGAATGTTTATGTGACAGTGCAATGAAAAAAATATTTGGCACTTAAATCAGTGACTAGTAATGATAATTAATTGTGATCTTAATACTGGTCAAAATACTGATAAAAGTGACAGTCATACTGGCCAACACATGGTGGCGTAGTGTTTAGCCCTTTGGCCTCACACCTCCAAGGTTGTGGGTGGAGTTTCCATCTTCTCTATGTGCTTGAAGGGTTTCCTCCCAAAGTCTAAAGACAAGCAGATTAGGCTAATACACATTCCAAAATTGCCTGTAGAGTGTGTGTGTGTGTGTGTGTGTGTCCTGCGATGAAGTGTACCCTGCCTTGTGCCCAAAGCCTCCTGGGATAGGATCCAGGCCCACGCGAGCCTGTACAACGGATTAACAGTATAGAAGATTAACGAATCAGTGTTAAAAGGTGCAAAACTTTGTTTTGGAAAAGTACAGCTTAGTTCCTTTATTTCTGAGAGTATGGTGTTAGATCAGCCCTAGCACATGGTATAGAGATTTTGCTGTGTAATAGATGATTTGAATATTCTGATAAGGGTATCAGAATTTCCATATTCGATGCAATGAGAGGAAACATGCTAAAGATCTAAAGCCAGGAAGTAGAACAGCTTCGTCTTTTGCTTTAAAGCCCCAAGGAGTGAGTGTGAGTTTGAGTGTGTGTGTGTGTGTGTGTGTGTGTGTGTGTGTGTGTGTGCGAGAGAAAGAAAGGAAAAAAAAAAACTCTGCATTCAGCAAAAGTGCTCGGTAATAAATCAGCAGGCTCTGACGCAGGCACTTTCACGTTCAAACACAGGGGGGGGGGGGGGGGTGCGTGCCAGCTGATGCAACTGGAGTGCACTCACGTAACCCCACTGCACGCCTGATAGGCCTTGATGCATTTTTAAAATGATTCATCTACAATATATAAATAATAGAAAGGTTTTGTCTGTACATTGATCTTTCAATGATATCTTTACATTTCATGCATTGGGGGACTCAATACCAGTCTCAGAAAACTTTGTCTGTCTGTATGACAGAATTTAATGGAACTTTGTCAGTCGTTCTGTATTTGCCTGAAGTTAAACCTGCACCATGAATGGAGTGAAAATTTTGAGTTTAGGTGAAGTTACGAGCATTTATGTGCCAGATTATAAATGGCAAGTTATGACCGGGTACTGTGCATGCGTCAAACTGTGGGCGTGTCTTAAACTAATCCCTAGATTAAGTTTTGACAACGTACTTACTTCTGACATTGACGGGATATGATCAATAAAACTACAAGAGTCTTGAAAACTCACTCACTCATCGCTTTATGTTACATACAGGTTTGCATGGGGCCTGGAGCCTATCCCAGGGGACTTAGCGGGTACACCTTGGAAGGGGTGCCAATGCATCATGGCACACACACACACACACACACACACAAAAAACACACACTTGGCAACGCCAATGAGCCTGCATGTCTTTGGACTGAGGGAGGAAACCGGGGTACCAGGAGGAAACCCATCGAGAACATACAAGCTCCATGCAGGGAATCGAACCGGGACCCTGATGGTGGACACATGGTCATGTAAACAATAAGTGCAAGATGTTAAATAATATCCCTGCAGCTGTGCGTTCATTCCAGCTACATTGTGTGGTGTGCGCGCGCGCGTGTGTGTGTGTGTGCGTGCGTGCGTGTTACATAATGTCCAGGTCTCGCGCTGAAATGAGAAACTGAGCAGTTAAAACACCACCACGAGCGCGACTCGTCTTACCGCATCAGAGGGGAGAAGTTGCGCATCCGCTTGGCTGCAGCTGGCTGAAAGCGAAAGACGGAAACGACATCCATGGGTCAGAGCTCGCCGCGGACGAGGACAAGCGCTGAGCTTCATTTTCATATCCAGACAACAAGCCGGCGGCTGCGATTAAAAGCCTCGTGGAGGGTCCTGACCTGTATTCTGGAGGGTTTTCTTTTTAGGGGTGGGATGAGGAAAGTCAGCGAGGCCCGGGATAAAGCCTCGCTGCTCCCTCAGTTCACCGCGCCGAGGTAAAAACAAGCCCCGTCCACCGCCGGCCCATTCATCTCCACCGAGGGCTGGTCTGATTCCTTTCACTGAGCCGATTCTCTGTTTGGATTCACTCGATTCACCTCACCACCACGAGCAGAGCTTTAACCAGACTCTAATGATTAACTCACGAGTTCATACTTCGAATGACGTAATTCACAGCTGCTGCAAGATCTCTGCAATACTACAACATCAAAGCAAATTTTAAGGGGGAAAAAAAACCTGCTTGTGAGCTGATTCCCCTTTTTGATTTGTTCATTCAGAAAGAATCCTACGTCATTATTCTGAATCAAACCATTATTATTATTATTATTTTAATTATTGATTTTTATTTTTTAGCAGCTTGGATAACTTGTTATAAAACTCATTTACTCACTCATCTTCTACCACTTTATCTTGTATACAGGGTCTCGAGGTACCTGGAGCGTATCCCAGGAGCTTGGGGCGAGGTACACCCTGAATGGGGTGCCAGTCCATCACACACTGCAAGCAATTTGGGAAAGGTCTGAATGTTTTTCAACTGTGGGAGGAAACCCACCAAGCACAGGGAGAACATGCAAACTCCATGCAAACAGACCCCGAGGTGCAAGTCAACCGTGCTAACCACTAGGCTACCGTGCCGCCTCCTTGTTCTAACAAAATATACGATTTTGTTTGGTGTACGACGGCATGTATAAACCAGTATATTAGTTTTTCTTTGTTAAATAACAAATGTTTTCCTTTAAAGCTGATTATTTTTATTTTACATTATGTGGTGTATCAGCCCTCTGTGAATAAGCTATTTGCAAGGAATTAAGAGTATTAGAATAAGTGAGTTAATATAAACCTGATTTGTGATTTGATTTAAAGCTCAAACTACTGCCAGAGCTGTGAGAACATGAATCTCAGGTTTGAGAATTAATTACACTTACAAGCACACATTGTTTATCTCAAAGTGCTGTTAAACTAATTGCTGCAATTGTTCTATGCTGCATAATGAATAATAATTGACATAATTACCTTGAAAAATAAAATACCTTGGCCCAAATTGTCTGAAATTGTACTTTAAGCCTTGTGGATGATGTATAGACAAAATGCAAAAGAAATATTGTGCACATGTGTTTAAGAGTTTTTAAACCAAACATTTCGGAAGCGCTCATGACACAGTTACAGAAATAAGTGAAATTCATTGTTTTCTCAATTCCATCAGCAAAGCAAGAAATGGAAAAAATTGATCAGTTATAGCAATGCAATGACATATACTTGCTCATATTATATTAATTTTTATATTATATCACATTATATTGTATTATATTATGGACTTTATTAGAAGGGTGTTCAAGTAAAAAAAAGGACTTTGATTGTTTAGAATAAGAGATGAGACTAAAATCTCCCTTTATACATCTTTATAATCCCCAGCGACAATAATGCACTCATCCCAGCTTTTCACTTGTTCATGGATACTGTAAAGGTAGAAAGCTTTCCCAATACAAGGGGGGGATAATCGGACTTCCTGCTTTATGTGGCATGGGTGAGGTCAGGACTGTGGGAGGAAACCGGAGCCCACCAACTGCGGGGAGAACATGCAAACTCCATGCACACATTATCCTATACTAGCAACCCTAATGTGATTTATATTCTATTATACCACATTGACCTGCCATCAGTTGCAATTTTTTGTTTTACTTTTATTAATAAAAAGGCACATCATATTTTTTGTTATGGAAAATCTCAGAGACAAGTTATCACATACATCATAGAGATTTTTGACTCATGTGACTTCAGTAGGACAAAACAAAGGTTGTTACCAAAAAACCATAAAGCACAAAGTCCTGAAGACGGATGTACTCATGTGGTGGAAAACCTACTGAATGTTCCCAAGCACTGACTAGACACTCCTCCTGAATTGTTAAATAAATGTCTACTTAGAGTAAACTTGATTAATATTTATGTTTTTATTTGTTAAATAACAAATGTTATACATTCCACCTGTTTGTTTTTATTTTACATTATGTGGCGTATCAGCCCCCTGTGAATTAGCTATTTGTATGAGTGAGTTAATATAAACTTGATTTGTGACTTGATTTAAACTACTGCCAGAACTGTAAGAAAATGAATCGATAATCTCAGGTTTAAGAATTCAGCAGTTTAAGAATTCAGCATTGAGGCATTTGGCTGATGCTCTTATCCAGAGCGACTTACAAAAAGTGCTTTGAAGTTTTCGTCAGCGTTTGAAGTTTCCGTCTTCCGAAATTTCAGGTCTAACAAGATTATAATCTTATCAGGTAAAACGCTGTAAGATAGCCATTAACCCCAGGCTCCAAACAACTCCAAGAATGATCTCCTAGGGGAGGTGTCTGTCATGCCTTTTTCATGCTGTTTATGATTCTGGTGATTATCAGGGTACAGTATATAAAAACAGGAGGCGTCTAACACTTTACATACAGTACCTCACCTCTCCTGGCCAGTAAAATCTCTAAAGCCGATATCTACAGTATGACCTGCTTAGGCTTGTCATTTACTAATTGCAAAGCACTTACAGTGTTATTTTTCAGTATCAGTAATGTGCACTGTATACTAACCCCTTTATCTTGAGGAAAAGTGATCAGCCTATGTTTGCTCCCGGGCTAGTCCACATGTTTGCGAGAGTGTACCTTAACCTTAAAAGGTCCATCTCTTTTACATCTCTTTTACATATAGTTCTACCCTCTGGCATCCATGATGTTAACAAACTATCAGCTACATAAGCTGGATAGTATGAACCTGTTCAGTGGAAATACCTGGGGAAATACATGGGTAGAGTTGCATATGTGGTTGAGCCACGCAACCACATTACTGTACCGTGTTTTTAAGAAGATAGCTCTGTAAAAGGACAACCACTGTCATCTTGCCACTGCCTTCGCTGCTGCAAATTTTCATGTAGCACCTGATCACAAAATGCTGATCCATCCACAACAATTTTAAACCTGGATTCTGTAGTTCCTATGGTCAATCCTAGGGGAACTAAGTTGATTAGCAGGGGCCTTTAACTTTACCCTCTGTAGGAAGAAATGCTCCAGGGTTTAGAACTATACATCTTTTCACAGTGATGTTTCTCATTTTTACGGAACTGCATGAGGACCTAGAAACATTGAATGACTGTAACCCACTATACAACTTTTATGCTACACATGCCTTCTCAGTTGCTGGTATTAGTTGTGCTGGTATACACATGGGTAATGTTGCAGCTCCTAGACAATAAGAAGGTGCTGGTGGGTACTATGACAACAGCTTTCAATAAAGAATTAAACACTGGAATTAGTCTGGCAATAGCCTCAAGTAGAAGAGGATACTGTATGCAAGTACAGTGCTGTAAGTTTGCAGGACCAAAATTTGATCACCACCAATTCCTTTGATTAAACCATCATGCTTGCCCTTAGCCCATAACTTTTGGTGAGTAACAATAAACATGAATCGTCATAAAAAATTTTTTTTAAAAGCCTTCACATACTAATAACCTCATTTTCTGCCTGGCCAGGTCTTGTAAGCTTTAATGTATTCAGTTCTTTTACACTTTACCACATAATTTAACGGCACTGCATCAGCATCTGTTTCTCTGGGGCTGTACTTTACTGTTGGATAAGATATGCATTCCCAATTGCTCTCATTCAGACAATATGTCAGACAATGGCACAAATTTTTCTACTCATCCTTTCTACTTTTAACCAATGGCACATGAGTGGTGCTCCATTTTCTGACATAAGGGTTTCACTTTCTCATGTGCACACTGCTAAAGTCTACATTGTGCTCGGCTCTTGAGATGAGAAAAAATTTAGATATGTAATATTAGGTGTGATGCATTAACTGGCATATTATCTGTGGCAGTAGGTATGGTGCATGCACATGTTTTATCTATCATCGTGGCATATACTGAACTCACAGTGCAAAGCTTCCATTCATACTGTACACATACAGTACAACAGGGGCAATGCATTACAAGAATGAAATTTTCAGGCTCAATTTCATGGTTTGGTCTAAATAGGAGATTTATACCTAATTTACATCGCCCCAAAAGATTTACTGGGAAACGATAAGATAGCAAAATTTTAGTTTTATCATGCAAACCTGGAGAAAGAGACACACTTGGCTGTGTGAAGTTCTCTCGTGCTGCCTGTCTTGGCCACAGAGTACAGGAATCTGCCACTCAATTTCACCAAACTGTCAAATTCAAAAGCTTTAACGACTGAATGACCAGCGCAGAATCTACCAAAAATTTTATGTGTTTGCCATGAAGCTGCAATTCTATTGCTGGCATTTGCCTGATATGCTCTAAGAACATACTCAACATGCAGTATGTACCTACAGTACAGTACAGTACAGTGGATGTTTCATATTTATGACTAAGATAAGCAATTACTTCATCAATCACACAAGAATCGTTGAAAAAGATAGCAAGCGTTTCTTCATTGTGATCAAAGCATGAAGTTTTTAGTACAGTAGGAATTTTTTTTTTGACTCATCAGGCTGCATCACATCAGTTCAGTCCCCTTCGCCTGCTTCTTCATCTTTTGTGCCATTCTCCAATCACATTCTCTCCATTTATGTGTGCTTCTTCAACCTCAAGCAGATATGTTTGCCATGTCCATTCTAACTGGGAAGGCATCTCTCAGTTTGCAATCAAAGTTGGGATCCACACGACACACTTCTGATTATGTTGATTATTCTAGGATTTCGCATCATGTACTTGTCTTTAGGCCCCTTGCTCCAGCTGTTCTGCTCCATTCTCTATGCACCAGGGTTTTTCCTTCCATCTGACACTGGCAATTCAACCATGAGCATCATTCAGAGTCAAGTGTTTTCTTATCATCCCTCAGGGGCTCACTGCTGAGTCGATTATCCGATTGTGTTTCTTCTGTTTCTCTGATATGCGATGAGACAGGTGATTTCAGGACTGGTGTTTCTGCTTGTGCTGCAGAGCTGTATGATGGGGTGGAGGGTGGTCAGGAGCAGTAGGTCTTTGCGGTGGGCAGCCATCCAGGGGAGGATGGTTAAACCATTACCCTCTCTCTTTTTCGTACACCTTGCACTTTTAAGTACTCCACGAGTCCCTTACCTGTGTGATAGATCCAAGTCTAAATCTATCTCAGTCACTGTGAGAAAGCGCACTTCTTACTCAATTAATGGCATCTTACTTCCTAAAACATATCATTTCCTTATCACACAATTTTAGTTCTTTTAATTGTTCCCGGTGTTGAGGTAAAGTGGTGAATCCAGAAGCACAGAGGCAGATCTCCCAGAAACCTCATTCACCCTCCAGTGCTGTCTCATTGCCCTGCACTGGTGGTAGGTTGGGTCCGGGACTGCTGTAAAGAAGGCAGATTTTATCACACCCCTGGCTAACCATTACTCTTTTGATTTTCTGGCACTAACTGAGACCTGGATATCTCCTCAGAACTCAGCTACACCGGTTGCCCTATCCTCTGCCTATGCATTCTCTCACTCTCCACGAGAAACTGGCAGAGGTGGTGGTACGGGTCTGCTGTTCTCTAAGAGATGGTCCTTCTCACCTATCCCCTTCTCATCTCAGTTTTTCATCATTTAAATTTCATGCAGTTAAGGTAACCTCTCCAATTAACCGCCACATCCTATTTATCTACAGTCCTTCTGGCTCTCTAGGAAACTTTCTGGATGAAATGGACATGCTTCCTAGTCTTTACCCTTCTGATGATACTCCTCTCACTGTTCTAGGAGATTTCAACCTCCCCTCTGACAAACTCCAATCCTCCTTCTCTCTCCCTCTCTTTAACTCCTTCTCTTTAACTCTAAACAGGTGTCCTTAAACACACAAGCGAGGGAATTCTCTTGACCTTGTTTTTTTGCTGCCCTTCCTCAGTCACAGATATCACTACTATCACACGATAGTATTCACAGTGACAGCTATCACACGTACACTTTAAAACAGACCGCTCGGAAATTAGAACGTAAATGGCGTCAAACTAAATTGTTAGTATTTCAAATAGCATGGAAGGAGAGCATCCTGAACTATAGACAAGCTCTTAGTGTAGCTAGATCAACGTATCTCTCCACTCTTACAGAAAATAAGAAAAAAATGAGCCTAGATTTTTATTTAATACTGTAGCCAAATTAACCAGAAATAAGACCACTGCAGAAATCTCCACAACAACATTGTGCAGTAGTGAGGACTTCATGAACTTTTTCAGTAACAAAATTGTAAATATTAGACATAAAATTCAGGCTTTGAAACCAGGCAAGGTAATCGATACAGATGTTAAGCTAATCATGTCAGGTCGGAACCTAGAATACTTTACTCCCCTTGAAGAGAATGGACTAATTTCACTCATCTCTTCTGCAAATTCATCAACCTGTATATTAGATCCTATACAGACACATTGTCTCAGACAGATAGTGCCATAATAATTAATAATAATTAATTATTATAATTAATTATAAATAATTAATTCTTAACTCAGCAGTGGGTATGTTCCAAAATCTTTTAAATTAGCAGTTATTAAACTGATAATTAAGAAGTCTGACCTCGACCCCTGTCAGCTGTCCAATTACAGGCTGATATCAAACCTCCCCTTTATCTCTAAGATTCTGGAAAAGATAGTAGCGGAGCAGCAATGCTCATATGTACATAGAAGTAGCATACACAAATTGTATCAGTCAGGATTTAAGCCTTATCACAGCACAGAGACAGCACTCGTTAAAGTAGTAAATGACCGTCTATTGGCCTCTGATCAGGGTTGCGTCACTATGCTTGTGTTACTCGACCTCAGTGCAGCTTTTGACACCATTGATCATAGCATTTTCCTTCACAGATGTGCTAGGAATTAAGGGAACAGCCCTCTCCTGGCTCAGATCCTATTTGACTGATCGTTATCAGTATGTAGATTTAAATGGTGATTATTCTGCATGTTCTCTAGTGGAGTTTGGTGTTCCACAGGGTTCGGTTTTAGGCCCACTGTTTTTTTCCTAATCATCATTCCTAATCACAGATTAATCATAATCTGTAAGCATGGTATTAGTTTTCATTGTTATGCTGACGACACTCAGTTATATGTCTCATAAAAACCAGATGAAAAAAACAGCTTACTACTGAAGCAATGTGTAAAGGATATAAGAGATTGGATGCTAATTAACTTCCTTCTGCTTGATCCCGATAAGTCAGATGTTCTAGTCATAGGCTAGCCGCATCCAGCTAGAAGCAAGATTTTAGATCACACTGTAAGTTTAGATAGCTTTTCTGTTCTAGTGCAACAGTAAATGAGCTTGGTTTGATAATAGATTCTAGTCTTTGATTTGAAGCCCATGTAGATAATTTCACCAGGATAGCATGCTTTCACCTCAGAAATATTGCCAAAATAAGTAATATATTGTCACTAAGCGATGCAGAAAAGTTAGTTCATGCTTTTATCACCTCTAGGTTGGACTATTGTAACGCCTTACTGTTCTGGTTGTTCAACTAGGTGCACAAACAAGTTTCAGTAAGTTCAGAATGCATCAGCGTGAGTCCTCACTAAAACCAGAAGATACGAGCACATCACCCCGATCTTATCTACACTTTATTGGCTCTCTGTGAAATTTCGCATTGATTTAAAAATACTACTTTTGACATATAAAGCATTAAATGGTCTCATGCTGCAGTATCTGAGTGAACTGCAAGTGTTTTACGATCCTCCACGCCTACTTCAATCAAAGGATGCAGGCTGCTTGTCAGTATCACGTATTAGGAAAACTACAGCAAGGGGCAGAGCTTTTTCTTACAAAGCCCCAAAGTTATGGAATAACCTTCCAAATAGTGTTCGGGACTCAGACACAGTCTCAGTGTTTAAGTCTAGACTAAAAACCTATTTATTTAGCCAAGCATTTTTGTAAATAGATTTGCCTTAGGTAAAGGAGCAGATCTGGGGGACTCATGGACGTAGAGTATTTTGGTGAACTGGCATGTTTAGATGCTGTCTTCCCCACTCTCATTGATCACTCAGGTTTATTGACTGTGAGGTCATTGGTTGCTTTACATCTTAGGGAGCCCTCATGTCTGTGTTTCCTTCTGGCTTTCCCTTTTAGTTATGCTGTCATAGTTAGAGTCCCTGCTTGCACTCTACACTAAATATACATTCACCTTATATATTATGTGACTTATATATTATGTGATTGTGACTAACTGTTATCTCCCCTCTCCTGGTCTCTCTCCCTCTCTCTCTCTTTCCCTCTCCCTGTATCTCTGTCGAGCTACACATGTCGTTCCTGAGCTGCCAGTGACCCAGACCCACTCTGCCCTCTGGACCTGTTCAGTCCAGAGTACTCATGGTCTCATGGGGGACCCATGAACATATTTTGGTGAACTGGCATGTTTAGATGCTTCCACTCATCCTGGTGCCCCGCTTCTGGTTGGAGATCTCGTCACATGGATGCCTGTGTGGTCTCTTTGGGATGCGTCTGGTGTCTGGGGATGGTTTCACTCTACCATGAAGGCAGTTCTGGCCTCGGCTGATGTTGACAGCTGTTTCTCTGAGGACTTGACTTCGCTGCCGTAGCTCGATAGTTCAGGACTGGAATTTCCTAAAAGTCTACCTGAGCCTCAAATAACTAGCTGGACTCCATATTAACATTAATTAACATCAACTGTTATACTGAACTGCCTGCCATCATTCATCCTCTGCATCCTAAATTGGAGGGGAAAAAAAGGATTACATGCTGACATAATTTGGCACATTACTGTTCATAACTTTAATTCTACTCAACATTTTAATTTCATTTATGACAAAGATAACTCCAGACAGATACCAACATACTGCCACAGTTTCATTCAATTCGGTCCAACCAGTATTGCGTGATGTTGTGACAAAATCTGGCTGGACAGACAAACACGCATACTGTACATAAATACAGTACATGCATACAGACAAATTTTTCTGAGACTGGTTTCAGGTCCTTCAATGTATGAAATGCAAAGATATCATTATCAGAACAAGTTCTGACCAATGTATTCTTTTATTTATATAGATTATGTACTTTATATTGAGGGGTGTTCAACTTAAAACGGTTGATTGTTCAGAATAACAGACCACAGATAACACAGATATGAGAGTAAATATGATCCCCTGTTACAGTAATGCTCTTATCCCAGCGTTTCACTAGTGTGTGGATACTATGATGGTAGAAAGTTTTTATCAGTACACTGGAGCTACTGTATAATCGGACTCCCAGGACCTCCTTTAATGGGCCGAACGTGTGGAAATGGCTTAGGGCGAGGTCAGGACTTTCCATCTAATTTCCAGCTTAATGCTTGTAATGTGCAAGTGGTGTTGATGTGTGTACAGTTCTCTTCCACAAGTTATCCATTGATTTTCAAGGGTCAGGTATTCCACTTGCTAAATGTTCAACGGAACATTTGCGGGAAGGTTCTGTGCCACCTCTGGTGGGATCTTTTCACGGATTTTTGCACCATTCAACTGTTTTACTCCATCTAAAAGTCTCATCATCGTACTTTGCTTGAAGACTTCTATGAATGTTTTTTTTTTTCTAAAATGAATATAGATGCATTACACAATGGCTGCACAAAAACGCAGTCTTGTTAGACCAGTTCAATTTGTGTTAGAAAGGAGGAGCATAGCACAGAGCAGGAATGCACTTGTTCTGATTGATACAAATCATCTTTGCAAGGTTTGGGGTAAAATACTGTTCAGGAAAGTGAATTGTTGGCATTCATGAGCAGCCTTTCAACTTTCTAAATAAGACTTGACTGGGCTCAAGGCCTGCTCAAATGAGGACAACAGGACCATAAATACTATCGGTCTAACAGGCAGCCAGGCAAACACCAACATTCTGTACCATTTTGTTTAGAATGTCTGTGTAAATACATCTGTGTGTTTTTTAGTTTTACAGTCCAAAGTCAAACTGCCTCGGATATGATTAAAAGGCTGTTAATTTATAATCAGAGCTTACTGAAATGTGCCTAATAAGTAAACTCTTAGAACAAAATCATACAGTATAGACAGTAGCTGCAAGTTTTCACATGTTTCTCCAAAGATATATCCTACTGTGCATTCACTTAGACATTCATGATATTATTTTGCACTGATTCAGTGTTTAAAAAAAACAAAACAAATCCCACTGCCTTATTACACATAATAATATGTGTTTTAACTTTATGTCGAAATATACCAGTGGTTGAGTTTTCTTACAGAAAATCAAGCTTGACTGAAAGGATACAATGAATAACAAGTACTTCCATAAAGTATGCGCATAAAATTCATGAATATAATAAGAGGTGTCTGTTAATAATTTCAGAAAAGCCTTGAAAAGGGGTAATGACCTGGGAAAGGTCTATGTCCAAGGCCAGTTGTGGGAGAACGACGGTTTTGAGTAATGCCTACAGTCTAAAACAGACGGATATGACCCATGGTTAGGTGAGAAATGAGTGTACTCACGACACTCAAAGCAAGAGATGTACCTAGATTACAACATTTTTTTTTTTTACAATTTATTTCTCTTCTTGTTCCCTTTAAAATAAAATATAGCCAACACTCTGAAATGAAAACCAAAATGAATCAACAACCTGTAAACACTTGTGATATAAAGATAAAAAAAAGGAATCCTTATTAAGAGGCTCACTCCAGGGAGGTGCCACCCAACCACGGTGGTAAAAGAATGAACAAATGAAAATGCAGCCAGAAATCAGCCAGTACACTCCGTACTACACATATATCAAATCATCAAAGCCACCTGCCACACCTGGCTTTAAAACTCAGTCCACCCTACTAATTGACAGTCCTATTTACCAATGGGTAGATGAGTGAAAGGCTCCACCCATCAACAGTCCTGCCCACCTATGGGTAGATGGGTGGTACACTACATTAAATGCAGAAGGTACCACCCACCATAGAGAGAACAGAGAAAGAGAGAACGAGGGAAAGAATTCAATAGCAACATTTGCATGTCCAGTTGCTAAGACTTAATATGGCAAGTAAAGCTGCAAATTCAAATTCAGAGAGATCACTGGCTCTAAAATGTTTTCATATATCTGAAGAATATGGATTTGCTGTTCGTGATCCTCTGGTATGTAAACGTCATTTATATGTCATAGCTTCCCACTGTTACAGCTATTTTTTTTCTTTCTTTACTGAGCATCACGCTTATGTAAGAAATTATACTATACTTAATTAAATATACATACAGATTTGTGATCATCCTCAGCTGTCTAACACAGCATCCATCAATCCGGCATTCAAACCTTCATGTTTATTTGGTGACTGAAGTGATGGCTTACAGCTTTGATGGCCCTAAATTTTGACATCACGTGATATGCCCTGAATTTCTTTCTTCACCATAAGGTTGAGTTGCCGGTGTACTACCAGCCCTGGTTGGAGATCGCTGGACGTGTCAGTGAGCTTATCTCTTCTCACTCCCTTCGATCATCTGTTCATAAGGTACAGTACAGTCTGCGAATAAATCTTTTATAATTTCACTTTCCACACGCATAAGTGAGTGGTATAAATATGAAGTGTGAGCTGAGTATAAGTGGAAACTCTGGTAATAAGTGGAAACTCTGGTAATATATATGTACTGGTATTATGACATTTATTTGGAAATTTAATCTAATGCTACTTGGATTTGTTTTAATTGAAAGGTATCTGCAGCAGGTGTGTAAAATAGGGTGAGGCTGTGTAAAATACCTGAACTGAGAGTCCAGGGTAATGCGCTAAAATCAAAATGTTGAGTTGACATCAAGTTATGAGCAGTTAATGTGTCGGATTATGTCACAGCATCACACTATACTGGCTGGACAAAATTTAATGAAACTTTTGCAGAACTTACAGTAGATATCTGCCTGAAGTTTAATCTGCTCCAAACAACATGTTAAGTTGCGATGCTGTGAACAATTATGTGCTGGATTTAATAATCTACTTTCTCAACGTAAACAAACACCTGCACCAATCGATATTAATTAAATAAGCTAAACTGAATATTTTTACTGGGATTAGTTCATATTGTCACTGCTGAGATAAAAGCGCTGACGTGGTATAAGTGAATTTTAATGTGATGGAGTAGTTTTAAGACAAAACTTCATACTTCTTAATTCGATCTGTTTGTTCTATTTTTTGGCGCAGATTCAACTTCAGGCAAATACAGAAGGACTGACAAAGTTTTATTAAATTGGATTCAGCCGGTTTTGCATGATGCTGTGACAAAATCGGCTGGACTTACATACAGATATAAAAACATACAGACAGAAATTCGTCTGAGACTGGTTTCAGGTTCTCCAATGTATGAAACTTAAATATATTATTGAAAGAGGTTTCTTTTATTTCTATAGATGAACCGGTCAATTGGCCAGTGAACAGAACTGGCTGGTTTTCGGTTTGACTGGCCGAGATTGGCCATGATCGGCTGATCAGTAAACGTTCAGATATAAACGATTCTGTACTGAGCTCAGAAGCTTCCGAGTGGTGCCACAGAAATGCATTTTGTGGGGTTACATTAACAAAAATCGCATTTGTTAAAAGCCTCCGATCTGCCTTTTTCTCCATTAGAGACTTAGTCTCAAACCTGCTCATTACACACACTTACACCAGTCTCCACTGCAAGCACTAATTGGTTAAAAATTTCATGCTCTAGCACCTCCCTCTCTAAAATTATATATTTATTACTATTAAGACAATTTTGTGTCAATTATAGTGACATTTTGACTTATTTTTAGCCGAAGCATATTTCAACCAAGATAGCATGTTGGCGTAATGGTTAGCACTGTGGCTCTGCAACTCCAGCGTTGAGGTTTAGATTTTCTGACTTGGGTCTGTGTGCATGTAGTTTGCATGTTCTTCCATTGCTTGGTGGATTTCCTCTGGGTACTCCAGTTTCCTTCCTCTGTCCAAAGACATGCGGGTTAAGCTAATTGGCATTCCCAAATTGCCTGTCTAATTGGTATTTCCAAATTGCCCGTAATGTCCATAATCCGTAATATCTGAATGTGTATGTGTGAATGTTCAGAGGTTCCTAGATGGATGGATGGAAATTGTCTGTAGTGTGTATTTGTGCCCTGAGATGGATCGCCACTCTGTCTAGTGTGTGCAAAAAGTCTCCTGGAATTGGCTTCTGGCCCCAACAATACAGGATAAGCAGTAATATTATATTATATATATTATTCCCATGGGGTTGATCTTTTAAAACTTTTAAAACTATAACCTAACAGTTTACAGGAAGTCTGACATCATCACTTAATACTTCAGAGCATGTCAACTGGACTATCACACCCACAGGTGATAGGTTCACTCATCACAAACTGAAAGTGCAACTCAGAATGCATGCATTTTTTCCTTTGTGCGTGTTACGTGCCAGTCTAGGGTTGGGTCGTACAACAAAAGAATAGATCCGCTTCAGGGTGGACCCAGGCCAAAATATATAATGAAAGGTATCTGTATTTAAAAGCTGGTCATACAAAATAAAAACACCAACAATACTGTACCTGACTCGCTGAACCAAAAATTTCTTTGTTATTTGTATTCTCTGAAATTCCCGTAACCAAAATAAACGGCAGTCACACCCTACTTCTGGTGCGTACACAATTATACAGTATACAGTGTTTCTACTGTATATACAGTACAATGGTATTATCAACGTCTGTACAGTATACACATTAACAGCCAGGCAATCAAACCAGAATCAGAAGAGTTTTATTGCCAAGTACGCTTACACGTACAAGAAATTTGTTTTAGTTACAAAGCTTCCATAACTAAACAAATAACAAGACAAAACAGCATGACACAAAACAGGAAAAAAATAAAAATAAGGGTGGGTTTTTGGGTGAACATCAAATGGAGTAGGGTGTGAGATTACTTACAAATAAGTTAAATAAATATCTGTGGTATTGCACAGTGGTGTTGCACACAGTATTGCACATATATTTAATGCACAGTGAGAAGAATGTGTTAGCTGTTCATGAGATAAATTGCCTGGGGAAAAAAAACTGTTCTTGTGCCTGACTGTCCTGGTGTTCGGTGCTCTGTATCTTCAGCCAGATGACAAAAATTCAAAAAGAAGGTGGCTTGGGTGTGAGGGGTCCAAAGTGATATTCCGAGCCCTTTTCTTCACTCTGGATATATACAGTTCTTGCAGTGTGGGTAGGGGAGTGCCGATAATCCTTTCAGCAGTCCGAAGCGTCCTTTGTAGTCTTCTGATGTCTGATTTTGTAGCTGAGCCAAACCAGACAGTTATTGAAGTGCACAGGACGGATTCGATGACGGCTGAGTAGAACTGTACGAGCAGCTCCTGTGGGAGGTTGAACTTCTTCAGCTGGCGAAGAAAAAACAACTTCTGGCGAAGAAAAAACAACGCCTTTTTAACAATGGAGTCAATGTGAATGTCCCACTTCAGGTCCTGAGAGATGGTTGTGCCCAGGAACCGGAATGACTCCACTGCTGTCACAGTGCTGTTCATGATGTTGAGTGGGAGAAGTGCAGGTGGGTTTCTCCTGAAGTCCACAATCATCTCCACTGTTTTGAAAGTGTTCAGCTCCAGGTTGTTGTGACTGCACCAGACAGCCAGTTGCTCAACCTCCCTTCTGTATGCAGACTCATCACCGTCCTGGATGAGGCCGATGATTTGTAGCGTCATCTGCAAATTTCAGGAGCTTGACAGTGGGGTCTGTAGAGCTGCAGTCGTTGGTATAGAGGCTGAAGAGCAATGGGGAGAGAACGCATCCCTGAGGTGCTCCAGTGTTGGTGGTGCGGCTGTTGGACATGAAATCCCCCAGTCTCACTAGCTGCTGCCTACCTGTCAGAAAGCTGGTGATCCAGTGGCAGACAAAGGTAGGAACAGAGAGCTGGGTGAGTTTGGTCTGAAGCAGTGCTGGGATGACCGTATTAAATGCAGATGAAAAGTCTATGAACAAGACTCTTGCATAAGCCCCTGGTTTGTCCAGATGTTGAAGGATGAAGTGCAGTCCCATATTGACTGCATCATTCGCAGACCTGTTTGCCCTATAGGCAAATTGCAGGGGGTCCAATAAGGGACCAATGATGTCCTTCAGGTAGGCCAACACCAGCCTTTCAAATGACTTTATGACCATGATGTTAGGGCAACTGGTCTGTAGTCATTAAGTCCTGTGATTTTAGTTTTTTTTTGGAATGGGGACGATTGTGGAACGTTCAAAGCATGAGGGGACTTCACATAGTTCCAGTGATCTGTTGAAAATCTGTGTGAAGATGGGAGCCAGCTGGTCAGCACAGGATTTCAGACAGGCTGGTGTAACGCCGTCTGGACCTGGAGCCTTCCTTCTCTTTTGTTTCAGGAAGATCTGGCGAACATCTTTTTCACAGACCTGGAGTACAGGGGGTGTGGTTGTCAGAGGTGATAATGGTGGTGTGGAAAGATGATCAGGACAGGAGTGTGGTGTGACACTGGGAGTTTCAAATCTACAATAGAATTCATTCAGGTCATCAACCAGTTGTTGATTGCCTACAGAGTTGGGGGATGGCGTCTTGTAATTAGTGATTCTGTGTCATGATCTGCTCTGAACAGCTGGAAACCCCGGCAGGTGTAGCGCGTTGTCTGGAATGGCTTCGTTCAGCCAGGTTTCCGTGAAACACAGTGCGGCAGGATTTGAGAAGTCTTTATTTTTCCTGGAGAGCAGGAAAAGTTCATCCATTTTGTTGGGTAAAGAGATAGGGCCAGATGTATACTCGGCAGCGTAGTTCTAAAGCCGCACTGTCTGAGCTTTACTAGCGCGCCGGCTCTCTTCCCCCGCCTGCGCTTCTTAAAGCATTTCAACAGCGCCGCTGCTCCGCCGGTTACAATGTTCAACAAAACGTCTGAATAATCAAAAACTGGTTGAAAATTGTGTGGTGTGTTCTGCTGCCATCCTACGTGATCACAGTGACAGAACAAAATGACAAAGCCAGAATTAAAGGCAATAGGAGGCAGAAGACAAAAACAGAATACACAGGACAAGATCAAAATGTTATAATCACAACATCTCTCTCTCGATTACACACCCAACGCCTCGCATACATCCCTCCTCTTTGCCTCCTGCAACTTCTTTTTTTGTGTTGTTCAGCTTTTATTTTATATTCAGTCATTATTAACTTCTAGTATTATGGCAGGAGTTAAAATGAAACCTTTAGTTTTGATAAAAATTGTTGTTTAAAATCCAGATGCCTGTGTTGGATACTCACCTGCTGGATAGCCATCGGGAGCTCCGTCTGGCTCACCTGGCCCTGAGCGTCATCACTATGGGTTATGTATGGCAGGAAGGGGAGCGAGATACAGTTAAGGTACTGGTTGTTATTTAAGAATGTGAAAAGTATTTCCGGCAGTGGAAAGAGACCAAAAATGCATTCACTAGTACAACAGGAAAATAAAATGACTCAAATCAGAGTGAATATCCATCTGGTAGGAAACAATTGAATTTATTACTTTTACATGTAGTTTGATTCTTTCCACCCCTGAATACTTTTATTACTACAGTGGAACCTTGGATTACGAGCATAATTCGTTCAGGAAGTGGGCTTGTATTCCAAAACACTCGTAAACCAAATCATAATTTTCCCATAAGAAATAATGAAACCTCAAATTATTCGTTCCACAGCCCCAAAAAATAAATACATAAAAATAATTAATACAATCTATAAAATGAAAATAAAACAAATTAATCTGCACTTTACCTTTAAAAAAAGTACAAATAAATCCTGACAGATAAGTGTTTCTGTTGGTGCGCGCAGGCGCAATGTGTGTGTGTGTGTGTGGAATTAGCCCACACACACACACACAGGTGAGAAAGTGACGCTCGGTGTCAAAATAAGAGACGCATGTGTGAAGCATGATACTCGGCGCTCATAAACTAATACTTGCTCGGTTTCCGAATAAAAAATTATTAAAAATTTTTGTAAACCACGTTACTTGCAATCCGAGGTTCCACTGTATCATAAAGAAAACTCTTTAGTGAGCAATCCAGTAAATCTGTCATATTTGAGTATCTACAGTATGCAGTATATGCTGTGTGACTTGTGTGTGTTAGGTTCTCCCGCGGAACCTAGCAGTACCGTTCTGGGAGATATCTCAGAGGTTGGGTCTCCCACCGATCTTGACTAACGCTGATGCAGTCTTGGCCAACTGGAGGAGAAGAAATCCAGATGGGTATAATACTTCTGCTTGCATAGCTGCCAATCTTTCAGAAAAGCTTGAAGTAATATTTTTGAAAATACAGACATTGGTTTTGCGTGCAAAAAGGTTTCAGCATTGCAGTTTAAAAATTAAACAACAAAAATAATTGGTACAACTGTGATTTAAAATATTCACCCACAGAAAAAAAAAGCAAATAGGGCTTACCTTACCTTATAGCCAAACTATCTACATGCTCTTGAGCAGCGGGTGTAGCACAGAACTTCAGGCCCTGTACATAAGCTGTGTCATCGGGTCCCTTCTTTCTTGATCCATATCTTTTAGATTTCATTCCAGAATTACAAGGGCCCTCGCATCATTGGGGCCCTGGGTAGTAGCCCAACACACGCACACACACACTATGATACCCCTAAGGGCAGTAAAATTATTTACATACAGGACAAAAAAAAAAGTACAGTGTTTGCATTATGTTTAATCATACACAAAACAATGTGTCACTGTTTATATTCATAAGAACACTCATATGGTGGTACGGTACCCTCATACTGTAGGTGAATCTTGATTTATTTTATTATATTGTTAATTATTATGACTGTTCCAGTTATTATCCCTTCCTTATGCCTCCACACAACTGTAAATGTTTGGTAATTTCAACTCTTGTACTCTTCACTTATGTGAGACTTGGCAGCTTTGTATCTGACATGATTTAGTAGCACATAAAGTAGAGTAGCACATACAGTGCCTTGCAAAAGTATTCATACCCCTTTAACTTTTCCATGTTTTGTCACATTACAACCACAAACGTTGAATGTATTTTATAGGATTTTATGTGATAGACCAACACAAAGTGGCACACAATGGTGAAGTGGAAAGAAAATGATAAATGGTTTTCAAATTGTTTTACAAACAAATATCTGAAAAGTGTGAAACCTTCAGAGGCTTGTATGAAAACATTAGTTATGTCATCATCATCATCATCATCATCATCAAGGTACATGCCAGACTGGTCAGAGATAAAGTTGTGGAGAAGTTTAAAGCAGGATTATGTTATGAAAAAATATCCCAACATTTGAACATCTCACACATCACTGTTCAAGCCATCATCTGAAAATTGAAAAGTATGGCACGACTGCAAACCTACAAATACATGGCCGTCCACCTAAACTGACAGGCTGGACAAGGAGAGCATTAATTACAGAAGCAGCCAAGAGGCCCATGGTAACTCTGGAGGAGCTATAGAGATCCACAGCTCAGGTGGGAGAATCTGTCCACAGGACAACTATTAGTCATGCCCTCCACAAATCTGTCATTAATGAAAGAGTGGCAGGAAGAAAGCCATTGTTTGAAAGAAGGCCATAAGAAGACCAATTTGCAGTTTGCGACAAGCCATGTGGGGGACATAGCAAACATGTGGAAGAAGGTGCGCCGGTCAGATGAGCCCAAAATTGAGCTTGTTGGCCTAAATAAGTGGCAAAAAAAACCCAAACAACTAAAACTGTGCATGGTGGTGGCAGCATCGTGTTGTGGGGATGCTTTACTTCAGGAGTCACAGACAAGCCGGTTAGAATTGATGGGAAGGTGGATGGAGCCAAATACAGGGCAATCTTAAAAGAAAACCTGTTAGACTCTGAAAACTTTTTAGGTCTGGACTCTAGTCTAAATCCAGACCTAAATCCCATTGGGAATCTGTAGCAAGACCTGAAAATGTATGTGCACATAAGCTATACAGCTATACAGTAGATGTGCAAAGCTGGTAGAGACATACCCCAAAAAACTTGCAGCTGTGATTGCAGTGAAAGTATTGACTCAGTGGGGCTTAATACAAATGCATGCCACACTTTTCAGATATTTATTTGTAAAAAAAAAATTATAAAACTTTTTATTATTTCCTTTCACTGTTGGTCTATCACATAAAATCCCCCCCAAAAATATTTATATTTGTGGCTGTAATGGGACAAAATGTGGAAAGGTTTAAGGGGTATGAATATTTTTGCAAGGTACCGTACATTGATCGTTGAGAAATGAAAGATATGTATTATCTTGTATTATACTTGCATTACTCTGCTATAATTGTAACACCATTTCTTGTCATTTCATACAATGTATGGATCCTTGTTGGTGTTTCCAGTCCACTGGACATGGAGTAAGTTAAACCATTACATTATTTTACCTAAAAAAAATCCCTATTAAATTTTTTATCCAAGTTGCCCAGTAGAGGGAGCCTTCTTCTTATGACAGCAGCGTCTGACAAGCATCTCGTTGGTGATACGAAACCAGTGACTATACATGTATATAGTACAATTGAAAGTGTGTCAGAGTGTTGAGTTTAGTTTTGGTCTTTTATTTCTTTAGCGATGTACAATCAATCTAGCTGACAGACAGTCAGTACCAATGTGTGTGTTGTTTCCTGGAAGGAATCTGGACCTGGTGTATAGTATACCCGGTGGGGAAAGCGCAAGAGGATTTTTCCTCGTCAGTCTCTTGGTGGAAGTGGCTGCTGCTCCTGCTCTGAAGGTCTTAATGAGAAAATCATAAATGAGTCTCAATATGATTTCCCAGGGAAAATGCTATCATATAGTTTATGTGTACACTAAGGAGTTGTGTCCATAATACAGGCCATCCCTGGGGTGATCGGTGGGGTCTGTGATGGTGATGTGCCCGCTGTGACCCGCAGTCTTGATGTTGTCAGTCGTTCTATCGGTGACATGAAGGAGGCTTTCAAACTAATGCATGGTAATGCTGATACACCATTAACTTTTAAAACAAATGATATAAAATCATTAGCCTTTCATTAACTTCTTATAATATTCCAGTATATGTGGATCCTTCTGTATTCTACGGCATTATGAGGATCTTTTTATCTGGGTAAGTAAGTCATATTGTTTTCTTTTATTTTGTTTAATTTTATTCAATTTCATTTATACTATCTAATACTTCAAAATGTCATTCAGTTAGCATGAGATCACTCGCTCATCTCCTATACCACTTTATCCTGTAGTCAACGTCCCGGGAGGCCTGGAGCCTATCCCAGGAGACTTCGAGCACGAGACAGGGTGCCACCAAACAGGGCTAATATGGGAATCGAACCCAGACCCTAGAAGTCACCGTGCTGCCCCCAATGAAATCAGTTTTTTTTTAAATAAGCTTTTGATATTCCATTAAAGGTTTGGTGAACAAAGGCAAACATCTTTTGGCGATAAACGGTGTGATTTGATTTTATACTATGTATAATTGTCAAAATAAAAATTTCAGCCTTTTCATTGCTGGTGATGGAATGTGAGTGAGTGAGTGAGTGCTCCAAGTCAGTCTTTTAGCTTTTTGCTAGTTTATTAGCTAGTTTACATGCACCCAGACCAGCCTTATCTGCATTTTATTAGCTGGCTTTCCACCCCCCCATATTTTCTCCTTAATTTAGTCGTGTCCAATTCCTCCCGGTCACTAGGGGGCTCCCACATTAAGGTTACTACTACCACTCAGTCGGGAGTGCCGAAGACTATCACATGTTCCCTCCGAACCATGTGAACTGCTCGCTCACGCACCGTTGGGGGTGGCGCAACACTCTCGATGGACAATACAACAGCGCTGTCGCTGTCGAGCCGTGATTAATGTGGGAAAACCTAAGTACCTCTCATCTCTCCCCTCTGAGGGAGCTCGGCCAATTAGCTCTCTCTGGGTCTCCGACTGCGAGAGGTTACAGCATCACCCGGGAATCGAACTCGCAATCTCCGGATGATAGGGCGAGCACTTTACCACTACACCACTCAGAGGCCACTATTAGCTGGCTTTTAATGAAAAGGTGAAAACTGTAGTTTGAAGAGCTCCAGTCTCACTGGGAAGGCTGACAGCTTGTAAGAGGTTTCAAAGATCAAAGAAGGGTTTGTGGTTATGATCTTAATCTCAGCATGATTCTGAATCATCCAACAAACCCGTCTACTGGATGTGGAGACCTACACTACTTTCATGTTCCACCTGCTTTCACTGTTACATTCGCTGCATTTAAACATCTGCACTTGCCAGCTGCATAGCTTGTATTGTACTGTAAATGTACAGTATTATGCTGTTTGTTGTTGCTGCATTGGCCTTCTTTTTTGGTTAGCACCTACTAGCCATTGGCTTGCTCGTTTTTTAAAAAGTCCTCTGTAGAGTAGATATTCCATACGTGCATCTGTAATCCAACTAGGGGTCATGGAGCCCGGTGGTGACCATTGTATGTATTTCCATTTGTACGAACATGGTAGGACCTCTGGTCAACATCCACACAAGCATTCAAACACTAATTTGAGAACGCAAATTAGCCTAATCAGCATGTCTTTGGACTGTGAGAGGAAACCGGAGAACCTGGAGGAAACCCACCAAGTGCGTGAAGAACATGCACACAGACCAGACGTGGGATTCAAACCCAGGACCTGGAGGTGCAAGGCGACAGTGTTAACCACTAAGCCACTGTGCCGCCAGGGTAGATATTATACACAGAATATTGAGAATAACTAAATAGAATAATAACCGCGGTGAGCAGAAAAGCATCTCAGAAAGCAGAAAATGTGTGGAAGCAGGACTATAGTACAAATGCAAGAGTTAAACCATGTCAGGGCATGGAAACAGGCAAGAACAGAAATATTAGTCTGAGGTGCACAGGCTACAGCCAGATGAAGGCCTTAATTACATTTTTTGTGAGTCTGTGCACACTGTAACATGAGATACACAGCAGTGGAATCCGTTATGCTCTTATGCTGTTGTAGCTCATCCACCGTGACATATTGTGCATTCGGAAATGCTTTTCTGCTCTCCACAGCTGTACAGAGTTGTTATTTGAGTCTTCCTGCGTTGGTCACACTTATAAGTCATTATAAGTCTATCCATACTGCTCCTACTTGGACACCTGCATGACGGTTCATGTTTCAGGTGGAAAGACAACCCGTCGATGTCAGAGGGTCTCGTCTATGAGGGAGTTCAGTCCGAACCGATGGAGTTTTCCGGAGGGAGTGCAGCACAGAGCAGTCTGCTCCACTGCTTCGATGAGCTGCTAGGTGTTAAACACGAGGGACATAGTGGTGAGATAGAGCCCCATAACATTACTTATAAAAGCAAAATATGATATGTTGCATCATTCATGCTTATATAATGTTACACTGCCTTCATAATTGTTTATTTGGTGATGTTTGCTGTAATTAATGATTTGTTTTTAGTATTTATGGGAGGAGTCTCCAGTGTCAGTCAGAAGTAATGATGCTAGTGTTGTGGTCTCTTGTGAATATGACAATGTTAAAGAGATAAATTGTATTCATAAACTGTAAGTGATAGTAATATGAAATATGAAATGTGACTCTGAGGGCGTTCAAGTCAAACAAGGACTTAAAATTTTTTTTGTGCAAAATAACAGAACACAGTTATGAGAGTAAAAATTACGTTTATTTCTCTATATAATCCGCTGATACACTAATGGACTCATTCCAGCCTTTCACTAGTGCTTGGCCACCATCAAGGTAGAAAGTTTTCTAGACCAGACTGCCTGCTTTGTGTCCCAAACACTGGCCTCCCAGGAAATCCTTTACTGACCCAAACATGTAGAAATGGCTTGGAGCGAGTTCAGGACTGTACGGAATTCCTGTAACGTGCAAGTGGTGTTTGTGACTGATTGTGTGTTCAGTTTCCACAGCCAGCTCGGCTGGGATCGTCATTCGCGGCCTTCTTTAAAACGTTTGCACCATTCAACTTTACCGCGGCTAAGAGTCTCATCATTGTACTTTGCTGGAACTTCATCATAAGTCCAAGTTTGACTTGAACGCCCCTTGTATAATAGTGATCTTTAATTAAAAATAATATTTTTAATCGCAAACAAATTAATTGCTGTAATATAAAGGAAGTAAAGACATCTTGATGTGGCAATACTGTAAACTGATGACCATAGTACTATACCACCATGCCACTGATTATTTTCAGCATGTTTCCATAAGGATATAGAGGTGAAACTAGAATTAGAATATCATGTAAAAGTTTATTTATTTCAGTAATGCAACTTAATAGGTGAAACTAATATATGAGATAGACTCATTACATGCAAAGCAAGATAGTTCAAGCAGTGATTTTTCAAAATTGAGATGATTATGGCGTACAGCTCATGAAAACCCCAAATTCACAATCTCAAAAAATTTGAATATTACATGCAATCAATAAAACAAGGATTGTACATATCGGACCGCTGAAAAGTATAAGTATGCGTGTGTACTCAGTACTTGGTTTGGGCCGCTTTTGCAGCAATTACTGCCTCAATGCGGCGTGGCATTGAAGCTATCAACCTGTGGCACTGCATAGGTGTTATGGTAAGCCATAATCATCTCAATTATGACAAATCACTGCTTGAACTATCTCACTTTGCATGTAATGAGTCTATCTCATATATTAGTTTCACCTTTTAAGTTGCATTACTGAAATAAATGAACTTTTGCACAATATTCTAAATTTTCTAAAGTTTCACCTGTATTCCTTACTTAGCATAGACATACAACAAATCATACTCTCAGGGAAACATCTTGTCGCAATCTGCATTTAAACAAACCTTTTCCACTCAGCGAACTTCCTGACCCGAATGAGAAGCTACATGCCTCCATCTCACAGACGCT
>JAAGKR010009616.1:5769-18474 GCA_011419295.1 Clarias macrocephalus | reverse complement strand
AAATGCCTTGTTCTTCACCAAACTGTTGTTGGGTTGTTGGAAGAAGTTGCTGTTGGAGGGTGTTTTGGTACCATTCTTTATTCATGGCTGTGTTTTTGTGCAGCATTGTGAGTGAGTCCAGTCCCTTGGATGAGAAGCAACCCCACACATGACTGGTCTCAGGATGCTTTACTGTTGGCATGACACAGGACTGATGGTAGCGTCACCTTTTCTTCTCCGGACAAGCCTTTTTCCAGATGCCCCAAACAATCGGTAAGAGGCTTCATCCGAGAATATGACTTTGCCCCAGTCCTCACCAGTCCATTTGCCAGACTTTTTTGCAGAAGATCAATCTGTCCCTGATGTTTTTTTTGGAGAGAAGTGGCTTCTTTGCTGCCCTTCTTGATACCAGGCCATCTTCCAAAAGTCTTGGCCTCACTGTGTGTGCAGATGCGCTTACACCTGCCTGCTGCCATTCCTGAGCAGCTCTGCACTGGTGGCTCTCCGATCCCGCAGCTGAATCCTCTTTAGGAGACGATCCTGGCGCTTGCTGGACTTTCTTGGACGTCCTGAAGCTTCTTAACAAGAATTGAACCTCTTTCCTTGAAGTTCTTGATTATCCTTATAAATTGTTGATTGAGGTACAATCTTAGTAGCCACAATATCCTCACCTCTGAAGCCATTTTTATGCAACACAATGATGCTGCACGCGTTTCTTTGCAGGTCACCATGGTTAAAAATGAAAGAACAATGATTTCAAGCATCACCTCCTTTTAACATGTCAAGTCTGCCATTCTAACCCAATCAGCCTGACATAATGATCTCCAGCCTTGTGCTCGTCAACATTCTCACCTGAGTTAACAAGACGATTACTGAAATGATCTCAGCAGCTCCTTTAATGACAGCAATGAAATGCAGTGGAAAGTTTTTTTCGGGATTAAGTTAATTTTCATGGCAAAGAAAGACGATGCAATTCATCTGATCACTATTCAGAACATTCTGGAGTAGATGCAAATTGCTATTATAAAAACTTAAGCAGCAACATTTTCAATATTTATGTAATTCTCAAAACTTTTGGCCACGACTGTAGATAATTTGTTTATGGTAATTTAAAGTTATAACAACTGTTCAATCATTCTCTCTCGGAAATACAAGAATTCAAGAAAAGATATAATCGATGAATATAATAATATCTTGGTAATCTCGTTAATGGCCATGCATTAAAAATAAAATTATAAATATGCAAGATAATTTAATTAATGAACTTTAGAGTAACACACTGTTCATTTCCACACTGTATAATTCTATATATTTGAAATTCCATAGCCTCCTCCAATAAGGAAGGAACACAACACCATATTTAAAAGATCCTGTTTAACACAAAATGTGGATTTAGAATTAAACTAACTAACACATACACCGTTTTCTGAAAAGAACTGCGGAATGTCATCGAGCTCAGCTGTGTGAAGATCCTGGTGTTGCCGCGGTCGTGTATGAACAGTCTGGTGTTTTTTCAGCTTACTGTTCTCAAGAAAACTTTGACCACACTCCGCGCACTGATACGGCTTCTCTCCAGTGTGAACGCGCTGGTGTCGCTGGAAGCTGCTATGCCTGGTGAAGCTTTTTCCGCAGGCGGGACAGTAATAAGGCTTCTCCCCGGTGTGAACGTGTCGGTGAACCTGGAGGTCAGCTCCCTGTGTAAAACTCTTCCCACAGTCTAAGCACTGATATGGTTTATCTCCGGTGTGAATGTGTAAATGTTTCCGGAGATTACCCCTTTGTGTAAAACTCATGCCACAGTGCGCGCAACGATATGGCTTCTCTCCGGTGTGGACTCGCCGGTGTTGTACGAGAATACCTCTCTCGATAAAACTCTTCCCGCACTCCAAGCACCGGTACGGCTTCTCTCCGGTGTGGATGCGCTGGTGTCGCAGGAGATTGCTCTGACTAGTAAAACTCTTCCCGCACAGCGAGCAGCGATACGGCTTCTCCCCGGTATGAACGCGCCGGTGCACTTGGAGATCGGTTCCTTGAGTGAAACTCTTCCCGCATTCTGCGCAGTAATATGGTTTGTCTCCGGTGTGAATGCGCAGGTGTTTTCGGAGGTTGCTTTTCTGCGTGAAACTCTTCCCGCAGTGCGAACACTGATACGGCTTCTCTCCGGTGTGAATCTTCTGGTGCTTTATAAGATTGCCGCTCTCGATAAAACTCTTCTCACACTGCACACACTGGTACAGCTTCTCTCCGGAGTGAACGCGCCGGTGCCGCTGGAGATCACTCTGGCTCATGAAATTCTTGCAGCACTGTGAGCACTGGTACGGCTTCTCTCCCGAGTGAATCCGCTGGTGTTTTTTCAGATTCCCGTTCTGACTGAAACTCTTCCCGCACTGTGAGCATCGATAGGGCTTCTCTCCTGTGTGAACTCGGTGGTGTTCTTTAAGAGTACTTTTCTGACTGAAGCTCTTGCCGCAGTTCGGGCAGTGATACGGTTTCTCTCCCGAGTGAACACACTGGTGTTTTCTGAGTGCGCTCTTCTGATTGAAACGCTTCCCACAATCAGAGCAGCGATACGGCTTCTCTCCTGTGTGAATCTGTTGGTGCTCTTTGAGTGTGCTCTTCTGACTGAAAACCTTCCCACACTGTGCGCAGAGGTGTGTTTCATTACGCGTCAGTCTATAAGGGGTGTTAGTGGAGAAAGTGAGTGATGAGCTTTGCTGGGTCCTGAGGTTTACTGTGGAGTCTTGACTGTTGTATTCAATCTCACCTGAAGTCGTGCAGACCGGATCTACTAACAGGAGAGCAGGAGAACGCAGGACGCCACTCATATCTGCAGCAGAAAGGAGGAAAATCAGTTAATATTTCTTGAAATTTTCTTTTGCTTAATTTTACAAACAAAAATTCTGAGCTACACAACAGATGAGAAAAGCAAAGCTATTGTGAGAACCAATAAAGTCAGGAATTAAATCAATTCATAAAAATGAACACTGACGCCATCATGTTTTAAATTTCATTTTAGACTAATTTTATGTTTTGGGGTTAAATTATTCCTCATTTGCTATCATTGTGCTACTTTCCTACACACACTGATGGAGTTTATTAGGGCTGCTCCGGTTGATCGGTTGCCGATAATAGCTTTGTGAAGTTTGATCGGCAGTCTCTATAATGGCCGATATAGAAAAGCCGATCAGATGACGCAATGACATTTTTTTTGCGCGCTGCTAAAATGGCTTCACCGGTCTGATGATTCTACGTGTTGTTTGAAAAAGTCAAGACATTAGCAACCTGTAACCTGTGTAACAAGCCAATTCCACGAGGCGGGAAGCACCAAAGCATTTTAACACCACGAAACTCATCAGACATTTGAAGGTTAGTCACGTAAAGGAACACGAGCAGTTTTTAAAGTTGGCTCGCGCTAAGAGAGCGGGAGAGTCCAGCGACTCGCGCGCCGCCGCTCGCTCAGCTGTCGGTATAATTCCGCTGTCTCACCCACGCGGTTTCACGCAGTGGCCGTAAGTACAGTTCATTATGATTCACCGCGAGTTCTGGCGCTGTGATTACGTTTCCATCTTTCCGCGCAAAAAATTAAATATGTAAAAAAAAAATAATTTGGTCCTCGCGGATTCTTGCAGACCTTCCGGCGACTCACGTCCTACTTGTCTATTATTTTATTTATTTTTATACATTCTACAGGGAAGTTGTATTTGTCGGCCGATACAACTTCTGGTGATCGGAGATCGGCCCCAGAAACCCTGATCGGAGCATCCTTAGAGTTTATTATTCCATATCAGTTAGTAGTATTTTTTAAGCACATTTACAACAACAGTTAGCCAGTGACGTACACAGCAGGTCTGCATAACGATCAAAAGCACGGTCACCCTTTAGCCTCACCATGACCATGGAACAACCAGAACCGAGATACACACACACACACACACACACACACACACACACACACACACAAAGTCTAATGTTTATCAGTACATTACAACAAATAATGAACTTTATCAGAATATGCTAATTTTTTGAGAAGGACCAGTGTGTATACACACACACACACACACACACACACACACACACACACACACACAGTCTAATGTTTATCAGTACATTACAGAAAATAATGAACTTTATCAGAATATGCTAATTTTTTGAGAAGGACCAGTGTGTATACACACACACACACACACACACACACACACACTGGTCCTTCTCAAAAAATTTGCATATTCTGATAAAAAAAAACTCTCCTGACCTGAACCCCATAGAGAATCTGTGGGATATTGTGAAGAGAAAGTTGAGAGACACAAGACCCGACACTCTGGATGAGCTTAAGGCCGCTATCGAAGCATCCTGGGCCTCCATAACACCTCAGCAGTGCCACAGGCTGATTGCCTCCATGCCACGCCGCATTGAAGCTGTCATTTCTGCACAAGGATTCCCGACCAAGTATAGAGTGCATAACTGAACATAATTATTTGAAGGTTGACTTTTTTTTAAATTAAAACCACTTTTCTTTTATTGGTCGGATGAAATATGCTAATTTTTTGAGATAGGAATTTTGGGTTTTCATGAGCTGTACGCCAAAATCATGAATATTAAAACAATAAAAGTCTTGAACTACTTCAAGTTGTGTGTAATGAATCTAAAATATATGAAAGTCTAATGTTTATCAGTACATTACAGAAAATAATGAACTTTATCAGAATATGTTAATATTTTTGAGAAGGACCAGTACACACACACACACACACAGGATGGGCCAAAAGTAGGGTTACAGTTAACACAAACATTTGTCTTTTATTAGAACTTTAGACTTTTATTTACATATATTATAAATTTTTACATTGAACATTTAATCTCTCAAGTGCTCAAAGAGTCCACCTTCTTGATAATTTTTATATCTAAAACATGATTGTGAAAGTGAAGCAGATAATGAAGTAACTGTAACCCTACTTTTGGCTCACCCTGTGTGTGTGTGTGTGTGTGTGTGTGTGTGTGTGTGTGTGTGTGTGTATACACACACATGATGCTTCCATATATGACTTTCTATTTCATGGTTTCCTAATGTAATTGGGTTCACTGATGACACCCACATTCCTATTAAAGCTCCTTCAATAAATGAGGGAGACGATGTTGGAAATCAATTCATAGCATCAAATGTACAGGTAACAACTTGATTTCGTGTCCTTAATTTTTTGCCTTGTTAAAATCATTCGTTCATCAGTCCAGAGAGGGCGTGCAACATCATAGTGGCTTGTGTTGAGCTTCACAACATTGCCACTGTAAGAGGAGAGAGACACCATCCTTGTATTGAGGAAGATGGCCCAGAGGAACCGCCAGAGATTTTTGCACAACAGTGACGGAAGACTTGAGAGAAAGGATTTGTCAAAAATACTTTTATTAAATTGTTTGCACTAGTCTGCTGTGCAGTTCATTTCTTTATTTCCTGAAAAACAATGAAAGTAAAATGAAAAAATTTGTGTTGCTTTATATACACAACACATTTATTAAAGTTCTCATCTTTTTTTTTTTTGCAAGTGTACAGAGCTGATAAAAACTAGATCCAATCATGGTAGAGATTTGTTTATCAAATTTTAATGTGTCATCTAGCAGGAAACTTTTTCTTATTTGTTTTTGAAGATGGACCTTATACAGCTCCTTTGCTGGGAACTAGGAAGGCAAAAATAATTAAATAAATGAGATTCTGTCAGACAATAAAATTTAAATAATATGGACAACTGCACACACGCATTTGATGTGCATTGAGGTTGAAGGTCCTTCATCTGTGGGCAAATCCCCAGGTATGTACTGTGAAAGAACAATGACAGTTTTAACAGTTAAAAGGATGCAGAAAGGGTGTTTAATTATCTCTGCATGAAACTGTAAGTTAAGTTGGCAAAACTCAAAAAATTTAGGTAATCAGTTACATAAATTTTTAAAAGTAATGATGTTTCCAATTTTAAGTAAACAGAACTATAAATTTTTGAGTTTGTTGAAATTGTTGCAAATCAAATAAATTGATGGGGCATTTGTTGGGAATCGAACCCGGGCCTTTCGCATGGCAAGTGAAACACTTACCACTGAGCCACCAGTGCTCTATAGATTTTAAGTTGGTGGAACTTTAAGGTCACAGTTACTGTTACTTACGTACTTACGACTACTTAAAATATCAAATTTGTTCAGCTAACTTGAAAAGTGTAATTTTACAGACTCAAACACCAAAAAGTTCTAAATACTCAAAAAGGTCTATTAATTTGACCTAATTGCAATTATTTACGTTAACAGTACTCAATGTGTTTTAATTACTTTGTGCATTAGGGTTTACAGTGTATAATAAAAGGGAAACCGATGTCAAATTTGCTCTTTAATACACTCACACATTTACTCTGCCTGTTATTTTTTGCCAAGCCAACTCTCCCTCTTTAGACGATGCAGCCGTATTGCTTTTTTTTTCATTATTATTGGCTTGAATTCTTCATATGCTGCATTAAAACCTCCAACTCCGCCTCTGTGACCTATGCTGCTCTCTTTTTTCCACTTTGATTTAACATTTCAAATCGTGAAATCGGCGATCCATTGAAAATGTCTTTATGTAGCACCGTGTACGCGCATTAACTCTGGGTAACCAGTAGGAGGTTGATTAAACTGACTCTGCTCAGGGGCTTTGGAACCGACATACTCATGGTATGTGGGTTTGGGGTAAATCAACCCGGAGGTTAAGTTTTACCAAATGGTAAGTTAACCCAGCTTTCTGGAAGACCCCTCAGATGACAACAACTGCGACACAACCCAACACATTAACAACACACTAACAAAAACACAATACATCGCAACACAACACGACACACTGCAACACAACATACTAACATAGCAACACAGCATACTAACACACCATAACACAACACACTGTAACACAGCAACACAACACACTAACACCACACACCGCAACACAACAAAACACACTGCAGCACTAACACAGTAACAAAAAAAACAGCACACCAAAATATGACACAACCCACTGCAACAAACAACACCGCAACGCAAAACCCTGCGACACACCACAAAACCCTGCGATTCAACACACCGTAACAGCAACACAACATGCTGCAACACAACCCACTGCAAAACACTATGACACTAACACAAAATGTAACACACCGCAACACAAATACAGTAACAAAAAACACAATGTAACATAGCAACACACTAACACTGTAACACACTAACAACACAACTACATACAACACACCATTGCAACACAACACAACGTAATACAATGTAACACACCACACTAATACAACGCAACGCAAAACCGCACAAAGCGACACAAAACCCAGCAACATACTAACACACCGCAACACAACACATTGCAACGCAACACACCGCCATACACTAACAACACAATGCAATACCGAAATACACTAACAACACGACGTAATACATCATCACACCGCAACACACTAACACCGTGACACAACACCGCACACAGCGACACACTAACAACACACCGTGACACAAAACCCCACAACGCAACACAACACACTGAAACACACCGCAATGCCAAACACTAACGCACCGCAACACAAAATCCCACAACGCAACACACTGCAACACAACATAGTAACACACCATAAAACACACCGTACCACAACACGCTAACACAACACACTGAAACACACAACATAAAACACCACACCGTGATCACCCCAAAACATCACCCCACAATGCAACAACACGAAACCCAGCAACTCAACATTACACACTGAAACACAACATACTAACAAACCATAATACAACACACCGTAACAACACACCGCAATGCAACACAACACACCATAAAGCACCAACACAACGTAATACTAAAACACACTAAAAACAGTGTAATGCAACACACCACACCGCACACTGCAACACATTAACGACACACCGCAACTCAAAACACAAACACACTGTAACAGCAACACAACACGCTGCGACACAACCCACTGCAAAACACCCCAATACTAACACCACAACACACCACAACACCAACACCGCAACACCAACACAGTAATAAAAAATACACTGTAACATAGCAACACAACACACTAACAACTACACTGCAACACAACACACTTACACTGTAACAACACAATGTAACACACCATAGCACAACACAACACACGGTAACAGCAACAAATCGTGACAAAAAAAATAATAAATAAAAAAACCACATCGCAACACAACAACATACTAACAACACAGTGTAATACAACTACACACCACAACGCAACACAAAACACCGTAACACAACCCACCAAATCACGCTAACAACATAATACAGTCACAACACATCGCAACGTAACACACTGTAACACCACTGGACGCTCACAGTGTAACAAAATAACATCCACAATCTGAGTAAACCGTCTGTTTACACATGCAGAAGTCAGTAGTTTTATTTATTTATTTTTTTAAAGAAAAAAAAAACTTTGTTACGTTCACTAAAGTGTGAATAATTAACATTAAAATGCCTCACATTTCGTTGCGCACGCGCGCATGCAATGTGGTAAAATGTGTGTGTGTGTGTGTGTGTGTGTGTTACAGCGGTGTACACTCACTCGGTACAGTCCTGCCCTGATCACAGCACTCCAGTCTCTCCCAGTGAGAGCTAATAAACACCGAGCACAGCACCAGTGAGCTAAACCACAATGTCGTGTGAACTTTAACATCAATCTAAAGAACTGCTATTTAATAAAACACACAACCAATCACTAATTACCTGCGCGCGCGCACACACACACACACACACAGTAACTTCTCACCCGGGCTGCGTCCCAAATCAGTCCCGAGTTAAACAGCACTATGTTCTAGTGCCCTACAGAGTGTGTGAGGTAAACAGCACTATGTTCCAGCCTGTGTAGCGCACTAGTATAGGGAGTCGAAGCCCATTTAGGACGGAGCCACTGTTAGCCGAGTGTAACTTACCTTGAGCTTTACAGCAGAACGCAGTTAACCACCTCAAATCCACCCACAACGGATCAGATGGAACTGTGGGGGTAAAACCCTGTCAGAAATATGGGGATGTAAAGATGATTAGTAGAGTCGGAGAGCTCAGCTCATCTCGTTGTTGTTTTCTTCTGTTTCTGTGAAGGTGTGACGGAACGCGATCACAGCGACATCTACTGGAAGATTAGGGCACTCATGAGCTCACAGGCGAAGGAAAACTAAATTAAACAGTAAAACATATTTCCAAATTGTATAATAGATCACTGAATCAGACTAATGCCTGGTAGAACTCAATCAACATGAGGCTGCTTTACAAATATAAACTACCTGGACAAAATGTCTGAAGATTCTCAGTCATCGAGGTGAGGTTATCTGGAAGTTGAAACATGATATATGGACTAAAGTATTTGGCCAAACCTGCTGCGATACTGCATCCAAATACACACACTTCAATATGGAGTCGGTCCTCCTTTTGCAGCGAGAACAGCTTCCACTCTTCTTGGAAGGCCGTCCACAAGATGTTGGAGAGATCCTGTGGGAATTCGTGGTGTAGAGCGTTTATGAGGTCAGACACTGATGTTGGACGAGAAGGCCTTGCTCACAATCTCCCTTCCAGTTCATCCCAAAGGTACTCAAAGGGGTTGAGGTCAGGGCTCTGTGTTCGGGCCAGTTGAGTTCCACACCAAACTCATCAAACCCTGTCTTTATAGTCCTTACTTTGTGCACTGGGATACAGGTATGTTAGAATAGAAAAGGGGCCCGACTGAAACATGTGAATTCAACAATTAACAAGTTTGGCCAAATACTTTTGTCTGTATAGTGTACCTCCAGAAAGCAAGCAGGTACTGTCCATTGGATCTTATTGATATGATATAAAACTGCTGGTCTGCACCAAACTAACACCAAGTACTTAAAAGATTACTTATTTTCTAGAATTAAAAACAATTTTACAGTACAGTTTTAAAACCAAGTGTTGCTCTTGGTCGTGACAGCCTACCATATTTCTGTGACATTCAAGTATTGATAATGGAATTCATGGTCAGAAACAAAAGTTTTGTCTCACCTGAAACACATTCGGCCCGGATTGCCATTCCAGCAAACGCACCAATCTCAGCCAATGGGGTGTGGGTTGCACCAGCAAAAGTGGCTCAGCAAGTTATGGCTCCAAGTTACTGCTCAGAAGGTCAGAGCTCCACCAAGCTGCCACTGCTGGCTCTTGAGCCTTGCACTTAACCCTTATCATGGCTGACCCTATGCCCTGACAAAGTTCTTAAAAAGCTGGAATATGTGAAGAGAAGAATTTCACTGTGCTGTGATTAATGTAAATGTGACAAAGAATTCTTCTTTTTCTTAGTGCTGGACCCAAGCCCAATTAAAATGGAAGGGGCATTGAACGTAAAACTCTGGTCAAATCAAAGGTGTGGATTCACATGATGGATGACCTTGCTGTGGCAACCGCTACCAGGAGCAGCAGAAATAAAAGAGCAGTGTATTACATAACAGACTGGAAACCAATATGAACACATGTACAAATGCAAACTAGGCAAAAAAAAAAAAAGATAAAAACAAACAAACAAAAAATGTGTGAAAAAACAGGCCAGGTATTCAAACATCAGCATAAGTATTGGAATGTTTCTCCCATGGGGTTAGGGTGGAACCATGTGGAACCAGAACTCTGTAGTACATGTAATGTTTTGGAAATCCTTTTGTCCCCCTCTCCTAAAAACAAGAACATGTCAAGAAACGCCTGCAAAAACAGGTGATGTTTATTTGCAGTCACTCAAAATCACATCATGCAGATGCAGATTATCATTACTTCTGGACATAAGTTTAACATAAATGTTCCCCCGCCTCAAACATTTTTAGATAGAAATGTTAGTTGCTATATGACATCACATATCTAATATGATAATACCTGGGTTAAACTTTTTAACCATAAACACTTACAGAGATTTGTAAACTCTTTAATAAATCACTGTTTATGTGCAATTGGTCGCTCCAGTCTCAGAACGGTCTGCAGCAGAGTTCAGGTAGAGCCCTGCACACAGCAGATCCTATCATAGTGCTTCAAGATACGTGTTTAACAATAAAAGAAAGCAAAATTAAATAGTAAACTCTAAAATAATAAAATCAAACACATGTGCAGGTGACATCAGATTTTTCATAAAATAAGTGCTTACAAAAACCATAGAAACATGGTTTAAACATGCAGTTTTAGCATCACAAGCGTCTCTGATGTAGTGTGTACAGTAGAGCCGTAAATCACGGACAAAATCTCGATTTATTGAACGAAATGTTTAATTCGATTTGATTTAGCAGCACTAATGTTTAATTTCGGATTTGTCTCAAGGAGCAACATTGTCTTTAAATATTAATAATACAGATGCACCGATTGCAATTTCCTTGGCTGATACCACTGTCCATTCTTTCAAAGTCTGACCTGCTGATATTGATTCTTTTTTTTTTTATAACTATAAACGAAAGAAAATAACAGTTAGTTCCGACTGAGTAATCCGATTGGAGGAGAGGTGTTCCACGAGTAATGATAATAGACAATAACAGCACGGGATGTTTGCTGTGTATCACTCGGTGTCCCAGGTGTTGTACAGTGGGTAATTACACCAACTGTGGGTCTGGGTGAGAGTAGGTCTGTACGGTCCGCGGTACTAAGGAGAGAGCAGGGGTTACAGGACTTTCTCCAGAATAATTGACAAAACTTTTTTGCACAAATAAAATCCACCAAGAAAAAAAAAAAGTTTAGCAGAGAGGGTAAAGGCTCTCACATGCTTCCTCTGAAATGCAAGCTTTTTTAACTACTGCGCGCACACACCATTCGGGGCAGGAATAGAGCACTGTCATTGGCTAATGACATGAGAGTGTACCCCTCCATCCCGAGAGCTCAGGGGTACAAAGGGCTGTAACAGGATTTCAACCTATGATCCCTGGCTAAGTGGTTGAACGCATTTCTGTTGCACCACACGGACATCCATGTGCGAGCGGCACAGAATCAGTTAAGTGGCTAGGCAGCGCAACAGGCTGAAACCAAACTTTCATTTAAAACTGTTTATTGTTTCTTCAGGAATAATAAAGTATCTATCTATCTATCTATCTAGCTAGCTAATAAACGATGTAATGCTGTGTAAATTGTCTCATTAATAGTTTACATGTGTCTCATACAAAGCAATAAGGATTGGAATCAACATGTAGCAGCTGATACGATGTCATGATACCCTGGTGACGATTTTATTTGTATATACATTTGAGAATATATATATTTATTTGAGATTCTGTAAGTATCATAATTTTATAAATATCCTGATTTCATATTATTATTTTTACATTTTTTTTTTAAAAATTCCTAAGAAATCTATGCAAATACCACACAGGATGCTGATATGTGAAGGGTCCACCTGCAGGATTATAGAGGAACTGCAACATTTTACCACATTGAATTCAAGCATATGTAAATGTTTTGTTTGTATTAAAATATTGATTTTGGAGTCAGTCAGTCAGTATGACGATACATAAATTGCTACACAAAAGTAGTGCGATGCATAACCAAATAGATCCCCCACCCCCCACCATCTCAATAAAGTGATTTTTTTTTTCCTGATAACCGTCTGCTCCTGGTGGTGTCCAGTGCGTGGAGATATTACACCAACTGCAAATTAACTCAAAAGAAGAAAAAGAAATGATACCTTTGCAAAATGTGTGTTTAAAACCATAAAAGATTCCTCC
>JAAGKR010009615.1:2500-17602 GCA_011419295.1 Clarias macrocephalus | reverse complement strand
GATCTGAACTCCATGTCCTCTGGTATGCCACAATATCTGAAAACAAATTTTTGAAGTTTGAAATAATTCTTTTGATTGTGTAAAGCTGCTTCGCGACAATGCCAATTGTTAAAAGCACTATAGAAATAGAATAGAATAGAATAGAATAGAATAGAATAGAATAGAATAGATCTGTCATTTGAAATGATGTGGGCAGGATGGGGAGTGGAACAAGGTGGATGGATTTAGAAAAAGAGTCAGTAATTTGCATCATTGGGGTGTTGTGATAAAATTTGACCACAGTACAGTATGTAGATTGTGCATGTAATAAGGCGTAATCATAAAAAACCCTCCTTCATAAAAAGCCTAAAATTACTGAAAATTTATCTGCCATTGCAAAGCCAAATTTGCACAATCATGCATTAATATGAACCAGTACAAACAGTATCACACAGCAAGTAATTTTTCTTTGTTCATATTTTTGTTTGTGTCTTGCGCTTGTTCTCTTTGCACACACACACATCATGACAAGAGATCAATGCATTTCAGAAAAAAAAAGAAAGAAAATCTTGAGCATATAAATTATTTCGATTGTTGGCCGAGGACTTCTTTTCATTATAATAGCAGCATGTTGCATGTTTTTTCAGATCAGAAATTAAATGTGGGATTTGATTACATTCTAACAATATGTACCGTAAACTGAACAATTTGATCTGATTTAGGACGCTTGAGACAGTTATTAAAGAAACTCATAGAAATGATACAGAACAGCAGTTAAACGAAGCAAACCCAACTCTTTGTGAAAGATATTAACAGGTCGCTCTTAGATCCTAACAAGACTCTAACCTGAGCACTTTGTAAGAGTCTGGCAACCTATAAAGGGTAACAGTTGTGGATACATTTATTGCTATTATTAACTTCATTTAATTCAATAATATTTAATTGTTAAATTTCCTTAGAGATTCAACTTGAATGGCAGGTGAGATCTGCTTATACAGTATAACACTGAGGTTATTAGGCCTGTGCACCATCCCCATAAAAAAAAGTTATAAAATACAGACTAGACTGGAACATCACACCCTCATTTTGTCAGCTTACCATTTCTAGGACATAAGCAGAACCATCTCCAGTCACCACACACATCACACACACAGAGCATACGAGATCTTCAATCAGAAGCTGGGCACCAGGACGAGTCAGACAGGTCCAGAGGGCAGAGGGGGTCTGGATCACTGGCAGCTCAGAAGCGACATGTGTAGATCAACAGGGAGAGACAGAGAGAGGGAAAGAGGGAGAAGGAGAGAAGAGAAGAGAAGAGAGAGAGAGAGAGAGAGAGAGGCATGGTGAGGTATGATCACAGTCACATAATAGATACGTTGAACGGGTATTTCTACCCATCCCAGATTGTGCCACCTCCAATAAACAAAGGCCAACCCTGCGAGGATCCTGAGGCATCCAGAGAAGGACCAGCAACAGCTGGATTCTGCTTCGTGATGGTTTGGAGCTACACATGCTGCTCCTGAGCTCCCAGTGATCCAGATCCCCTCTGTACCTGCTGACTCGTCCCTGTGCTGAACTGGACTCTTCCCAGTATAAAACTTCTGTTATACTGAACTTCCAGCAGCCTAACACACATGATGTTCTTATATAATTCCTGCTATCCGTTACCACCCAGATCAGGTTGGGTTCCCTGTTGAGTCTGGTTCCTCTTAAGGTTTCTTCTCATTGCCATCTCAGGGAGTTTTTCCTTGGCCACTGCTGCTGACACCCTTCGCTTGCTCATCAGGGACAATCTCATTATTATCCAAACACATTTCTTCTCACTCACACACACTTCCATACATTTTCTTTTCATTTTGTGACGCTGCTTTGAGACAATGACCATAGTTAAAAGTGCTACAGTATATAAATAGCATTGAATTGAATTTAATGTATATTTGGTGCAGAGTGCAAGCAGGGACTCCGGCAGGACTAAGTATGACAGCAAAACTAAAAGTGAGTAAACGCAGGAAACACACAGATATAAAGCAACCAGTCACTCTATTGTCAACAAACCCGAATGATCAGCTCACCATAATATCCTACGTCCACGAGTCAACCGGGTCTGCAACTTTACCTAAGGCTAATCTATTCACTAAAATGCTTGGCTAAATACAGAGATGTTTTAGCCTAGACTTGAACACTGAGACTGTGTCTGATTCTCGAACATTATTTGGACGGCTATTCTATAACGTTGGAGCTTTGTAAAAAAAAATAAAAATTTTTTAAAAATTAAAAAAAAAAGCTCTGTCCCCTGCTATAGTCTTCATAATACTCATAATCTTGTCTTTTTGTTACAGCTAATAAATAAAATAAATAGTTGATGTTAATTAGATGCAATCGGATGTGAAAGAAAGAAAGAAAGAAAGAAAGAAAGAAAGAAAGAAAGGGAAAAAAAAGGAAAAAATAAAAATAAAAAAAAGAAAAAGAAACTCTAGAGTTTCAGAACTTAAGTGTAAAAAAGATGATTAATCCCAGGTAGTTTTTTCAAACTTGTTTTCATTTATTTCTTTATTTCGTTGGTGCATTGTGGTACAGTAGGCGTCTCATCTGCAATGTTGCAGGCCTGGGTACAATTCCTAGCCACCGGCTGTAGGGCATCGTTAGCATCAGTCCCAAGCTTGGATAAAATGGGATATTTGTGTCAGGAAGGGACTTTGGTGTTAACTATGTGCCAGATGTGTATACGAGATGGTTTAGTGTGGGAGCCAGCTTATGAAGCTGTGAGCTCCTTGGACACCACTGACAGCTGAGTTGTAGTGCAGTGATATACAGTAGCATGTACAGTATACGGTAAGGCAGCATAGTGAATGGAGGCATCGCTTACAGTATATTGAGGATTAAATTTTTTAATGATGAAATATTAAACTGCACTTACACAACGTGAACGCTGCTGCTCGGTCAGTTTACTGTTCACACGGTGACCTGCTTTCTTGACAGAACACATTAAAAAAAATGCTTTTTTTCATAATTCCTCAAATCAACTAGTAGATAAAAAGTGAGATAATTTCTTGCACCAAGTCCCTTATAGCTTTCATACTGATTAAAATGTGGTTGTCATGGAAATTGCCAAGGAATTGTCATGGAAATGCCCTGAAGGGCCACTTAACACAAGCTCCCTTATTTCTTTCTCACTTGAGTTGACTGGGTGTTGTTGGGACTGGCCTGGTTAAATACGTTTGACAAATTGCATAGACAAAAACCCTAAGAATTAAAAAAAAAACACAGCAATTCCAGAGGCTCATGTGGGTTTTGCAGATAAATGAAATTGATGCTAATGGCATGTTTATCATACATTTCCATGCTGCAACAAGACTTTCAATGACTTGGACAGATATCAGGAAAAAGACACAATTAATTTTCTAGCTCTGACCTTCAAGCAAACATGTTGGTGGGATACAATTTGCATCATTGTTATTGACCATTATTGAATTTGCATCTAATAACCCATCAGCTCCTGTAATTAAAGTGTAATATTTGCATAAACAAAACGCATTGATTATTGTTTAAGCAGTTTACTGTTTAAATATTGTCTTCTAATAAAGATGGCATTAATACATAGTTTGCTTGCTTTTTATGACACAAATAATCCAATTTTACTGCATGATGAATTTCTCTCATATTTTTGTCGAACATTTGCTCTCCCTGTCACAGATAGTTCGGAGACATATAGGACACGCGTCACTCACTCACTCATCGTCTATACCACTTTATCCTGTATTCAGGGTCGCAGGGGGGCCTGGAGCCTATCCCAGGTGACTTTGGGCACAAGGCAGTGTACACCCTGGATACACACACACTCATTCACACACTACGGCCAATTTGGGAACGCCAATCAGCCTAAGCTGCGTGTCTGTGGGAGGAAACCAGAGTACCCAGGGGAAACCCACCAAGCATGAGCAGAACTCCATGCACACAGACCCCGGGTGGGAATCGAACCCGGAACCTGGTTACGATAAAAGACTATGACTATGTGTTATTTCCACACACACCAAACACACACCAAGAATATAATAAACATAAATGTAAGCTAGATAGATAAAACAATTGACTGTCTTACAGCAGACACTAGACAATGAGTGTGATTTATGATTAAACTTGACTTAAATTCTAGTGCTTATTATGTTTATTTTTATGAACAGGTCAGATTAAGGTGGTTGTTCAGAGAAGAGATTGTGAATATATCAATAGAAGGATGCTGAGGTTGGAACTGTTAGTCAGGAGGTCTAGAGGAAGACCAGCACAGGAGGAGATTTATGGATGCAGTGAGAGGACATGAAGTTAGTTGGTGTGAGAGATGCAGAGGACAGGGGTAGATGGAGGCAAAGGTGACGCCAATGACAATGATTCATTGTGGCGACCTCTGAAAGGGAACAACCGAAAGCCAAAGAAGAAGAAAATGGTTCATTTGTTTTTGATTATGTGATTTGGTGCATGACGTAAACATGTGGTGTACAGTGGTTGTGGTCCCATGTTGCCATTGTTGCCCAACCCCTGTAAACCACTGCAATTATCATCCTCTGGCTTACTGTAGGTGTCTCCTGGGAGGTCACTCAGTCAGCCTGTGGCATTGATGCCCAGTGCGAGCCGCCCTGTTCTGCCTCAGGCATCGACTGAGCTGGTGAGGCCACTCAATAAACCTCTGGTGTGATCTGGACAGTACAGGCCACGCCCCCTGGCACTAGCATCGAGGTTCTGCTTGAAAGGCCATCCTGTCACCTTTGCCATTGCTTGGAGTAACAACGCTGCCCCTCAGCCTCTCATGTAAGATGCTCTAAACAGACCACTTCCTCAGCGCTGGTACAAGTGTTTGTATTGGTTTTGTGCATTATTGTGTTTGTTGCTATTCTTTGTTTGCTGGTTTGTTGGTTAATATGGATCTGCTTTTATTTTTTATTGTTTCATTTGTTATAATTTTTTTAAACGTTATTATTGGTGCGAAACTTCTGTTCAAAATTGTATTCAGATTGTGTCACTATTAATTGTGAGTATGTGCTGTAATGTAGGTATTTATTTTTAGTAGTTGAGTATGTAACAGGGAGGGACTGTTTCTTTCCATCTGTGCTTGACCCTTTTCATCACTTGTACATCATCGTCCTTGACTCTGGTATTGTGTGTGAAGGTGTGTGCACATGTAATTGGATTCTTTTGAGAGACCTTTCACCCATTAGTTATCCTTTCTCACCATATATTTATGGGCCTCAGCTCTAAATATAAATTTTCTGAATATTATAGCATTTGATTTGTCCTGAATTGTGTGATTGATGGCCTTTTTATTATCCTTTCCATATTTCCTTTGGTGAAATTACCAGGGTGGAGTATTCGGATATGATATTGCATGTCACACACATATATATATATAGTAATAGCAATAGCCATGGTAGAGCATATTTTGTACCCTACATACTGTACACTATAGGATCAATCACCAGATCACCAGGGGACACCGGACAATCCTCACCCAATTTTTTTTTCCTGTTTATTTATTTATCTAAACTATTTATTTCTTTATATTTCCACAAACATGTTTTTGTCTGCTGTAGGATTCAGTCCTGATATTGACCTTCTATCCAATCCACCGAGCACATGGTCCTTACATGACTGTCCACTTCATTTTTATCAGTTCACTAAAAACATGACCGTATGTTCTCTTTTCTGATGTATTTTCATATACACTATGAACTTATCACATGGGTTATATTTTATGGGTTATCATTCCATCATGGAGATCAGTTTGTAACATCCGTATGATGTTAGTTGGTGTGAGAAAGATCTTGCTCTATCTGTATATTGAATATGAGAGTGTAATCTGCAATACACTCATTTTAGCATTTGGTATAACGAGGACTGAATCCCTGCCGTAAGCTCATTCAGAGCTGTTTTATAAAATGCCATGTTCACAAACTGTTCACATGCTGGTTATTTAGCTGAGTGCAAAAGAGCATTAGCCAGCATTAGCCAGCTTCCATTACATCTGCATTTACATTTATGGTGTTTGGCAGCCGCTCCACCCAGAGTGACTTACAGAAGTGCATTAAAGTCTTTATCAATAAATACATCCTGATACTGAGTCATTAGGTCACTGACTAAGAGGCAAAAAACACTGTTGGGATTTTTTTAAAAACCTCTTGAGACCTGTACAGTATGTCCTTGTATGAGGACGACATTATATTATATTGCGTATAACTACCCAGGCCAAAACTATATTTATTCTACATCCTTATACCATCTTCATATATATTATATTAAGTTCATAGCTATCAGGTGTTCATAGCTAACAGTGAGGAGAAAATGTACACAACAGGATCTCAAGAGTTTACATTCCTAATTTCATTGCTTCAGGAAGAGGAATGCGATTTGATGACTTTTGAAAAATAGCAGAACTTCAGCTGCTCAGACATCTAGAGGAACTTCCTTCCACCACAAACTGTAGTCGCCAGAACAGAAAAGATGCATTTCGTCCTTGTGCCCTGAGAGCTGTTGGGACCAATCTCTGGTTCTTGGTCTTTCTGTGGCTTTATAAGCAAGAATCAAAACCTGATGAGTCATGTGGCTGCATGCTGGATCAGCTGTAGAGGTTCAATGGAACCAGAATGGAACCAGAACCAAACCTGCCAGCAACCAGTCATAATAGTCCAGTGCCTTGAAAAGGGAAAGGAGTGAACAAGTGCCTGAGTATTAATGTGTAAAGAAAAAGACACTTGATTGTTCATGGCTGCATGTAGTGACTCAAGATCCAACCATAACTGTGTTGTCCAGGGGCAACAAGATTCAATAGGGGAAATGACTCACCTGGGATGAACAGCAGGTACGACAGCAAAGCATCTCAATGAATTAATTAACAATACATTAGGTTATAATGAGCTACAACAATTTTATACACAGCGTCCATTTAAATTCTCTAAATCCTAGTTGGACAAAATTTACATTTAAATAAAAGGGCTGTAAAATTCTTATTGAAAACATTACATTACTGCCAAGAGAATAGCAGCCATTTCACTGTTTTAGAGATTCTTTAATTAGGAGGCAAATCACAAAGCACATGTGGTATAGTAAAATAGATATAGATGAGCTAATGTACAAAAGCACACAATATATTAAAGTAATAAAAACAAAACTAAAGAAACTTTACACTCTGTTCTTGAGACATAAAAAAAACATTTTTAAATACCTGGTATTGTATAAGTAAGGAAATAATAATAATAATAATAATAATAATAATAATAACACTCCACACTAGGTGGCCCTGTAGCCATGTAAAAAAAAAAACAAATATATATATATATATATATATGCATTATTTATGAGGCAGCTGCCTTTTAACTTGGACTCTTCCTCAGCAGTAAATTCTGCTGATTGCCTTTGATTGCATTCTCAGATTGATCTGTCCAGTCAAATCATAAGAACCAGCTTGACGCTATCTGTATGAAAAAATAATGTATCTCGTTACGAGCTGGTACTGATAAGAAGAATTAAAATCATTAATCAACTATTACGTTTTGAAATTTGCATACTTAATCTTACTCATAATTAAATTGCAATCGAACAGATTTCTGTTCAAATGGTGTTTATTAATGATTGCTCACAACCTAGAAAATATTTGTGCAGATGTTTTAATTAGAAAGTATCAATTAATTAAAGGGTATGCTGCAAATTAAAGTCTGCCGTTTGTAAATGTGGATACACTTAACCGTAGCAACAACAGATGAACAGACATGTCCCGACTGTAGATATAATCATCATGTACATGTGAATAGAAAAGTTACGGTCTTATTTTATCATGAAATTTTACCTCATTCCCACCTGAATGCACTAAAACAGTGTATCATACTGTACTTTTTTAGTATTTTTCTTCACCATGTTGCTTATATGTTGTTGTATAAACTTGACGCTAGAACATTATTGTTTCTGTTTAATAAAGTACTAAACTATCTACTGTATATATCTATATATCTATATTTGAACTAGTGTTAGGGTTAAAGCTAAAAATAATCTGCTGATCTTTAATGTAATCAGTGATATTATTATTATTATTATTATTATTATTATTATTATTATTATTATTTGAGGTTGAAGTCCACGTACATGTCTGTGTGTCTCTCTGTCTAACTTATTAATACACAGAAATCACATTCTGTAAGGTCGAGTAACTGACGCCTTGTTTACACTAAGTTGTACTTCTTTGGTGCTCAGACAAATACACTCGCTGTTCGGTAATCGGAGAGAGAATCACAGAGGAGAAAAGGAAAAAGTCGATCGGATAAAGATGAAGTTTTGTCTTAAAACGACTCCAGTGTGTTAAAATTCACTTGTACCACTTCAGCGCTGTTATTTCAGCCAAAGTGAAAATATGAACTAATCCCAGTAAAAACATTCATTTTATCTTTTCTAATTAATATCTACTGGTGCAGGTGTTTGTTTACATGGAGACAGTCGCGCATTAGTAGATTATTTTAAAGTAGATTATTAAACCCGACAACTAACTGTCCATAACATCACTTTTACTTAACTTTTTGATTTCACTTACAGGATGGTACAATATTTCATTTATGGTGCAGGTTAAACTTCGGCCAAATACTTAAGGACTGGCAAAGTCAAGCCAGTTTTGCAGGATGCTGTTACATAATCTAGCTGGACAGACATACAGACAGACAGACATCCAGACACATGGACATAGAGATATAAAAACTGAACTTGTTCTGAGACTGGTTTCGGGTCCACTGATGTTAAAGATATCATTGTAAGAGCAGGTTCTGACCAATGTACAGACAAAAAAACTTTCTTTTATTTATATAGATTCATGCAACTAGGAACAAATAATGAAGAATAATTGATTAATGAAGAAATGCATAATTAGCTTATAAATCTGCCCCCCCCCCCTTTAGTAAAGCCAGTAAATTAACAATACAAGTGAAACAGCTTTTTTGAACAGTAGCTAGTTTGTCTATTCGCTTCTCTAGTCACTTTCACAGCATTAAACAGGCATCACAGCTTAACTCCCCCAGTAAATCAAAGGACACAGTTCACTTTATCCTATTCACATAAACAATGCAATATACAGTAAGGTTTATCCTTCATTACAAAACGTGTGAGAAAGCCAAACGTGACAGAATATATAAATAATAAAATAAAACAGCTGTTCGTTTGGGCAGAGATCCAGAAAAGTCAGGAAAGCAGGTCGTCAAAGTCTCAGGTTATTATTCCGACACACAACTTTCTAATTAAAACTTCATATCCACTTCATCCATGCTCGGTGTAAAACAAGCCATGATGGATGATTTTTAAATGAGGATTGACGCTGTAAATTGGCACAGTCTGCTCCTTTATTTCACCCCGGCCACAACTGCCAGCCTTTTCATCTTAAAATGTTACACCAATTTAATGCTTATAATAATTGAATTCCCAAATGTGGTGTTATGCTTTACTTTCACTTATACTCCAATACCATTAATAACAAAAGGCAGATTGTAATTAATGATTGAATTTAAAAAACAATGCAGTAAAGTGTACGTATATGAATAAACTTTCTGTTGGTGGGTGTTAAGTGAGCAGCGGTGGAGAAAACTGCATCTACTGTATTTCGGTTGCTGTTCGTTTATTCCTTAATGGTTGTAATTGCATTTTATAAATGATATTATCTCCTTTTATGTTTTGTTATTCCTTGCACTACATGATTCAGGAACATATATAAGTATTAATCTACTGTACCTTCACTGCATTGATTTTTCCCTTCACTTGGATATTGGAGCATCTGTCGGGTCAGCACCAGAACTGCACCAGCACCAGGACTGTCACCTCTGACTCCACCCTCATCAAACGTTTTACTTAAAAATCCTTGAGAATTTAAACTTTTCTACAAAGCCAGGGCTAAACGTTTCCTTTTTCAGCCATAAACTCCTACTGTACTGTGTGTACACAAGCAAATTCTGGGCGAACTGTTCCACAAAGCTGTTAAGTTTAAACTACTTGTGTTTTTTTTTTTTTTTACTGTATGCTATCTTTACACCTTTATCCAGTGGGATTGTAAGTTCTCTCACAATGTCAGTTTTCAAGCATGATGCCAGGCCACAGAGAAGTTGTGTTCATTTCATTTGGGAGCTGACCTGAAAAATGTCTCCTCTCGTGTCCCAGCGATTCCCAAGTGTCAGGACTATTCTTGTCCTCAGATTGTTTTTCTGTATTTCCTGATGATGTCAGTTAGCTGCTGAAGAGGTGAAACGCCATCTCAATTGTCTCCCTGTCTCCAGGCCTCCAGGACATTTACTAGGCTTTGCAGAACTTGACCATGTTCCCCTCTAAGCCACACTGTTAAACCTAACGCTCAAAGTAACTCATAAAATAATTACAATTAGTTCAAATTCATAGACCTTGATGAGTATTTAGAACTTTTTGCTATTTATGAGTTTGTAGAAATGACACTTTTCAAGTTATTTGAACAAATTTGATATTTTAAGTATCTGTAAGTACTTCAGTAACAGTAACTGTCACCTTAAAGTTCCACCAACTTAAAATCTTTCAGCCTAGTGATTTTGTGTCTGACGTCATCAGGACAATCGGGCACTGGTGGCTCAGTGGGAGGTGTTTCGCCTGCCATGTGAAAGCCCCGGGTTTGATTCCACACAACTGGATGAAGTGTCTGTCCCAAGCCCAGATACAATGGGAGGGTTGCGTCAGGAAGGGCGTCTGGTGTAAAACCTGTGCCGAGCTTGTGTGCGGACCGGATCGTCTGCTGTGACGACCCAATGCTGGGAGCAGCTGAAAGACCAACAACAATTGATTTGAATTGCAACAAGTAAAAACTAATTATAATTGCTATTAAATAGTATGAGTTAGGCTACGCAATAATGCAAGTAAAGAACGATTAATATGAACGAGTTCAACAAAATCAAAAACTCATAGTTCAGTTTACTTAAAATTGGAAACATCATAACTTAAAAAAAAATGGAGGTAAATGTTTATCTCAAATTGTTTGAGTTTTTCCAACTTATTCGGGTTTACAGTGCAGTATGAGGATTCAGTGTACAGCCTTGGCCATTTTATTATCAGAGCTCTACCACAGGCAGTTGTGATGCTGGTTTGCCATACAGTAGGTGGATCTGTTAAGAAAGCTGAGCCTGGCAATGGTGTCTTCCACACATCAGCTTATTATTCTGTTGACAGCTTCCTCTAATGTGGCCCAGATTTCTTACTGAGTTTTTTGACTTTGTATGGCTTGTCCTTCATCATGATTATTTCAGAGATGATATAATAAAATCTATATAATAAGAGACAATAATTCCTGGGTCCTGCCAACTTCTTTTGACCTGTTCGGGTGTGCTGTAGGCCTCGGTGCCGCTCTCAGACTGATCTGATCTCTCTCTTAGCCCCAAGTCTAAAATGAGCTCCTCTTGACATCATTGACAAGGAAAAGAGTATTTCTTTCCAACAGTCTGGAAATTCTGTTCTGGTTGACATCTCCAGGATCACTGCTGACATTCTGGTAGTTGGTGTTTCCATCATTTACTGGAGCTGTTCTGGAGGTTGGATGTCATTAATTTTACAAGAGACTGATGTTCCTTTTGCACTCAAGCACTGTAGCAGAACGTCTAGTACAGGCCCAGTTCTATAGTGTATGTAACTTGTTCCGTACAGGTTCTGCCATACAAATATCTTCTCCCGAAGTACAGTGTCTGATGTGGTGATGAATTAGATCGTCACTGATCTTTAAGAGCAATTTCCAGCAAAGTGTGAATATTTTGTGCCGTATTTATTTGTTGAGAGCACCGATGCACAGGCAGTTCAGTTAACGATGTTAAGATTAACGGCCCATGAAGGTGTTTAATGAATTAAAAGTGAAAGTTTAAATAAATAATGTTAGCAGTGGTTAAAGTTATTACTTTATGATTTAAACCTACAGTAAATATACCTGTTTTTAACATTAGTAACTATTAGTTGTTGTTATGTCTATTCTTACTCATCTTATATTCATCTTCATTTGAGAGGGAATTCTCCTTAATTTAAATACATGTATACATTATTATTATTATTATTATGTAAAATATTTTATTACTAGTTTCCATTTGTAGCTTCTACAGTTGTGGCCAAAAGTTTTGAGAATGACACAAATATTAGTTTTCACAAAGTTTGCTGCTAAACTGCTTTTAGATCTTTGTTTCAGTTGTTTCTGTGATGTACTGAAATATAATTACAAGCACTTTATACGTTTCAAAGGCTTTTATCGACAATTACGTGACATTTATGCAGAGAGTCAGTATTTGCAGTGTTGGGCTTCTTTTTCAGGACCTCTGCAATTCGACTGGGCTGCTCTCAATCAACTTCTGGGACCAAATCCTGAGTGATAGCAGCCCATTCTTTCATAATCACTTCTTGGAGTTTGTCAGAATTAGTGGGTTTTTGTTTGTCCACCAGCATCTTGAGGATTGACCACAAGTTCTCAATGGGATTAAGATCTGGGGAGTTTCCAGGCCATGGACCCAAAATTTCAACGTTTTGGTCCACGAGCCACTTAGTTCTCACTTTTGCCTTTTTTGTGCTTCATCGTGCTGGAAAATGCCTTGTTCTTCACCAAACTGTTGTTGGATTGTTGGAAGAAGTTGCTGTTGGAGGGTGTTTTGGTACCATTCTTTATTCATGACTGTGTTTTGGGGCAAAATTGTGAGTGAGCGACTCCCTTGGATGAGAAGCAACCCCACACATGAATGGTCTCAGGATGCTTTACTGTTGGCATGACACAGGACTGATGGTAGTGTCACCTTTTCTTCTCCGCACAAGCCTTTTTCCAGATGCCCCAAACAATCAGAAAGAGGCTTCATCCGAGAATATGACTTTGCCCCAGTCCTCAGCAGTCCATTCGCCAGACTTTTTCCAGAAGATCAAACTGTCCCTGATGTTTTTTTTTTTGGAGAGAAGTGGCTTCTTTGCTGCCCTTCTTGACACCATCTTGACCATCTTCCAAAAGTCTTGGCCTCCCTGTGTGTGCAGACGCTCTCACACCTGCCTGCTGCCATTCCTGAGCAGCTCTGCACTGGTGGCCCTCCGATCCCGCAGCTGAAGCCTCTTTAGGAGACGATCCTGGCGCTTGCTGGACGTTCTTGGACACCCTGAAGCTTCTTAACAAGAATTGAACCTCTTTCCTTGAAGTTCTTGATGATCCTATAAATTGTTGGTTTAGGTGCAATCTTAGTAGCCACAATATTCTTGCCTGTGAAGCCATTTTTATGCAACGCAATGATGGCTGCACGCGTTTCTTTGCAGGTCACCAGGTTAACAATGAAAGAACAATGATTTCAAGCATCACCCTCCTTTTAACATGTCAAGTCTGCCATTCTAACCCAATCAGCCTGACATAATGATCTCCAGCCTTGTGCTCGTCAACATTCTCACCTGAGTTAACAAGACGATTACTGAAATGATCTCAGCAGGTCCTTTAATGACAGCAATGAAATGCAGTGGAAAGTTTTTTTCGGGATTAAGTTAATTTTCATGGCAAAGAAGGACTATGCAATTCATCTGATCTCTCTTCATAACACTCTGGAGTATATGCAAATTGCTATTATAGAAACTTAAGCAGCAACTTTTCCAATTTCCAATATTTATGTACATTGGATGTGCTTTTGCAGCTCAACCTCTAAATTACTGGCCCAACAAGACAAGTTTTTTGCTTTGTTTTTTAAATAGAAAAACATATTCTCTAGAATCTTGCACCATTTTCTCTATTAGGGAGAAGATAGGTTTCAATGATAACATCGCGATACACTCATTGTCTTGCTCTTCTTTTGATGGCTCTCATCCACAGTGCACCAGCATGAAGCAAAGCTCAGACTATTAAAAGCTCCGTTTGAAGGATTCATGAATCTCTTAAATGCTAAAATTGTCTGTTATATTGCTCCTGAGCTTTTCAGCTTTTTTTAAGAAGTAAAACTTGCAGACAAATGGATAACACATTAATTGCACAGTAAATGTCTACATTGTCTTTTACGATATTATACTGTATATGGAACACACCAGGCGAATGTATTCCAGCAGGTTAAACCCTTTGAACCACTTTATCCTTTTAAGGACACATTTGATCTACATTTATAATTAGTTTTCAATCAAAAGGGAAACCCCATGTACCTGATTTATTATCCAAAGTTAGTAAACCGCATGCCTTATTCGGACCACACTGAGAGATACATTTCTCTGCCGAAGAAAAGCACATTTGTACTTGGAACACATTTTAAAGGGTCTGCATAGACACAAAGTCAGCCCGAGGATAAAGTGCTCAGTTGAAGGGTTTTACACACACTCACATGCAAGATTTATAGAAATTCTTAACATGACATTGAGTCCATGACATATAAGACAGAGGAAAACTGTGGGCATGAATACTAAGCACTATACACATGGTCAGAGGAGGAAAAAAAAACATTCACCCACCCTGACACACAGGGATGTGAGCTACAGTAGAACACGAGTAAAAGAAAAACTTTTTTTTGCAACCGCAGTTGATTGGTTAGTACATGTTTTAGGCTGAAGGATCACAAGCCTCATCAGAATTGCCGCAGGTGTTATAGCAGCACTGGAAGATGTCGGTTGTAAAAATAAAAGCTGAGATGTTAGAACATGACTTGCAACCAGAAGTGTTTCCATCTACGGTGGAGAAGAGGAGAAAATAGACACCGAGTGCAGGTCGGCATGGATGGCCCTTAATATGAAGATGAAAAGACGAGGTAGAACGGAGTCTCTCTGACTGCAGCTTTTGAATAAGAAATGATTAAGAAATTGTTTTATCTTACAGAAAGAAAAAAAATCTACTCTTTGCAAGTGGAACACTTGTGTGTGATGTGAGATGATAAGGCTGGGTATGGAGAGGAGTGTCGGCCGAGCTGACTACGAGTACTGATGCCACTTGTGATAATAGCTGAGCTATTTAAAAATACCACAGCAGCTGTCCGAAATATGACAGAACTACATCAAATCACTGCAACCATCAGGAATCGAGTGCAATAAATCGAATTTCTGTAAATCCATGTCGGTCTCTGGAGAATAACAGGATTATACTACAGCTAGTCAGAGTGCACGATCCTAGTAATGAAAATAAGA